>JAUZSU010000906.1:4520-17724 GCA_034780255.1 Parotocinclus maculicauda
TGTGTGTGTGTGTGTGTGTGTGTGTGTGTGTGTGTGTGTGTGAGAGAGAGAGAGAGAGAGAGAGAGAGAGAGAGAGAACAAAAATCAAATAGAAAACAAATATTGACATTATTTAATTCCATTTCTACATGTTCATGCCCTCTACAGGCACCTCCTGTCCCTGTGTGGTAAACTGCTATAACCTGAAAACCTGGGTTCGAACCCTGGGCTGAGTGTGAGCACTTTGCTTTCTTCCAGCTTTTCAGGTCCGATTTCTAATGTTCCAGTTCACTAAAAGGTAACACATGGGGAACACTCTGCATAATCTGCATAATCACCCTAGATAACGTACTTCTGCTGCTACAAAATCCAGTGATGGTACCGCTCGACTGTGGAGACCTAAACTATGGAGCTACTGTTACTAATTAAAAGACGTGTCTAGATATTGTTAATTATGGTATGTATTAAGATTGAGTTTATCCACAGAGTGTAGGCAAGCATGTATGTGACATCTTACCTGGCTGAACGGGACTCCTGGGACACTAAGAGGGGTCACTGGTGCTAAGTGAGTAAAAGACCACCTGATCCACCCACATGGCAACAGTGAATATTAAAGCAATTTATTAATAAAAATGTACAAAAACTTGAATGTAGAGTGTATAAATCTGCTGTTCGTTATTATAACCAGGGTGGCACACAGCTGCAAAAAAGAGGTTTGTGTTCCCTTTGAATGATTAAAACAAGTGTTTATTATACATATGTCCACTAGGCAGCGGCATTAAAACCATAACCGAAGATCATCATGAAATATGTACAAAGCAAATGTGAATGCATGAGTGTGCGTGTGTGTGTGTGTGTGTGTGTGTGTGTGTGCGTGCGCGTGTATGTTGTCATGACACACGGCTGAGTGACAGCCAACCTCAGAGGGAGGGCAGGATGAAGACAGGTCGGGCCGAACGCCCTCATTTCTGCCCTATTAATAGCCCCCTGCAGGCTGCATGTTTATTAGTCATGTAGCAGACGGGTCGTGATGGACGCGACCACTCATTATCAGTTAGTGTTGCTTCAGAAGAAGCCAGTCCCATCACAGCTGGAGGCATCAGTCAGTTGGCGGAGTGTCCTCCTGCAGCCCCCACAGATGCATACACATCTGAGAGGAATGTAACAACCTGTTCCACAAAACCCGAACCGTGCATCGTGCTGGAGGTTTTACAGAAGGACGTCACCAAGAGGGCTTAGAAGAAGGGAGAACCAAGAGGATGGAATAAAATGTAATAAACAAATACATAAATGCATGCATGCATGCATTTAAATGGCGGAAATGAATAATTAAAATGATGTCTGTCCAGTGGTCCTTCTAGACTATTTGAAGTATGTGTGGGTGGGTCAGGCTGGCTAAGGGGGCAATGCTATCACAATGTTGCCCCGGCATCCCTCCAGAACCATCAATGAAAAAGTTCTTAAACTGTTACCCTTTCAAAAGCCAATCATGATCAAACTTCTTTTGACTGTAGAAGGGTCAACCTGGCAACCCAGCGAAACTGCCAAATGCTGCTATTGCTCAAGTTTAAGGGGAGGTCAGACTAAATATTAGCCACTGTAGCCATAGAAACTGTTTTTGTCTGGTTTTTAAAAATGCATACTGCAAACTGCAACCTGTACTTTCTGATAATATCCTGAAAAGGAGACTAAATAATAATATATGTTCATTGCACCGTTGCTAAAACAATGGTGATGAGAATATGAAAGTAAAAGCATAGCAGGACCTGTTTCTTTCCCTTTTCAAGTGCAAGCAAAATAAGTAAATAAAAATGACATGAAATAACATGATATAAAACTATCAACCTGTTTTGATCCTGCAATGTTGAGCCAAAAGTTTATGTTAATATTTTATCTCACATTCTTAATTGCCATTGCTTTTGACACAGGACATTTTAGTGTATATGTACATCTACTGGCATCCTTAGTGAATTAAGTCTAGATTTTATTACTTTTTATGTATTATTTGTGTGGTTTTAGAGGATCTGTCTCCCATTTATGATGTTTGTCTTATTTTATTATTTCATTATTATTTAGGCATTGTTTTGAGTTTACATTGTTAAACTGACCAGTAAGAACTGGCTGTGGTTTGCTTTATGTACTTTATTAATCATGTTATCATTTACTAATGTTCCAGTGAAGTAAAGTTATTGGAAACCCTGCATGCTGCCCGGCTGTAGAAACATCCCTGTGGTGACTTCAGTTCTATTTTTGTTTTAATTAAATAGTGTCGACTTTAATTAAAAAGTGGATTTTTGAGCCTTTGACTGATTCTCAGGTTTCTGTTGTTGTACTGGGCCTGGCTCTGAGGAACGCAGCATGCTTATGAAATTTCACTCATGAGCAGGTGAGGAAGAAGGAGAGACTGTGCAGGTAAAGGTACTGAAAGGCTTGTGTGTGTGTGTGTTTGTGTGTGTGTGTGTGTGTGTGTGTTAATGTGACACGCATTGAAGACCAGGCTTTAAGACTTACCAAACAAACCCTTAGTGTCCTCGTGAGCCCTGTGCAGACCAAACAGTTTATAAACACTAGTTTAGATTTATTTTTGCGCATGTACACAATGGATATACAAAGATGAGCTCATGCATGTAAACAGCCTTACAGCAAATAATCCGTCTGATAGCACAAAATCATCGGTCCGAGACAGACACACTGTAATCAGAGACAAGGAATTTCAGGTTCACGCCAAGCCTTGTGCTGTCCACGGTGGTGCAACTGAATGAAGCACTTTATGGATCGTATATTTAAATGTACAATAGTGGGCAACCTGACATTGAGAAACGGATTAATAACAAAAAGATAATAATCCTGGCCCAATCACCACACAGCTCCAAAAATCCCTGGTTTAATCCCTACCTCAGACTCAGGGTATACCCGGTACTCCCTCCCACACTCCACAGACATGCCTTTGCTTAATTGGTCACTCCAAATTGTCGCAGTGTGAGTGTGTTTGTCTAATGCGGTTATAACCTTGCACCTTTCACACTGATACTAATGTGACAAATGAATGAGTACATCCTAACTCGTCTGTCACTTCAGGATCTCTGTACTGTGTACATTCATAGAAAAAAAACAGCTTAAAAAAAAAAAAACATTTCTTAGCCCAAGGTCTGTCACTTGACAAAATGAGGATTGAAGTAATAAAATAGTCTAGCTCAGAGCGAATGAAATCCTAAAATAACTGGGTTAAATTAAAAGTTACAAATTAAAAGTGTGATGCAGAACATGTCCACAAGGGGGCGAAAAAGAAGAAATGATATTCATTACGTTCCTTGAAACTGGTCGTTGACCGAAAATTATCTCAGTATTTCAGATACCTAGCACAAAATGTTTTTATTTTAGGTAATATCATTAATTAAACACAATCTTATATCATTTATTTGAGTGCTATGCAGTACAGTAAATCTTCGTATAGTTTATTTAATTTATCGACCGCGATTCTTTTTAATCTTCATGTGTCACAGGGTTTTTCTCGTACTCTCATTCAGACGTTTGTTAGATGTGTGTGTGTAAGTTTATTGTAATTGTACATCTATTATATTTATACTTCTGCCCTCCTTATGTATTCACCAAAACACACTAATTCATGTATAAATCTCAGTTTGACGTCTAAATTGTTTAAATATAAGTAAAGTTTTAAAAAGTAGTCTCAGCCCACATCTTGGACTGATTAAGAACCTGATTTACTTTGTGAAAATATATGATATCAGCTTTAATCATAATAAACCCAGGAAGAAATGTACTGTGAAATTTTATAGTAAAACTGTGAATTGCTTGAAAGTTTTAATGTGAAATTTCACAATTTGACCATAAAGTTCGCAATTCTACTATCGATTTTTAATGGTAATCTGGCCACTTAATTGTTCCACTATTTCAAATTTCATAGTACATTTTATCCTGGGACATTCTGAGTTCATCTCTCGTGCTTTTATGTACTAGATTAAATCAGCCTCAGTTTTTCTTGCTTAATTTGGGATTGGCCTTTTAAGATAATATAATATTGTAAAGCTGCTTTGAGAAAATGCTCCGTTGTAAAAAGCGCTATAGAAATAAATTTGAATTGAATTGAATTTTGTATATTGCTTATTTTGACCACTAGATGGCGATAAACACACGTTAAATAGCACGCCAAAAGCTGCAGCGCTTATAAGATCCTTGTCTTATGCGAGTTAGTGCCACTCTAATTACTATACCAAAAGCTTTCAAATGGTTCTAAAAGCTTTAATTTTATGCTTAACTTGCCTCTAGGGGACGCTGTTTGACCTGTACGTAGTTGAAATAGGTGTAATCCAGACTGAATGAATCAGTCAGCAGATGAAAGCTCATTTCTGGTAATGGATGAAGTAAGTGTTTAGATCAGAGTGTATACATTATAAGGTATAAAGAGCCAAAAGTGTGTGGACACCCAAGTCAATATTAAGGTCTAGCAGCAGGAATAAATAATTTATAGCTAAATTTTAAAAGGTTTTACCAACCCCGGAAAATGTACTGCAGCCACCCTTATCCAGAGCGACTTAAAACTGATTTAGTCTTACAACTTAATCAATCGTGGTTTAAGGGCCTTGCTTAAGGACCCAACTGTAGCAGCTTTTCCAGAGGTGGTATTTGAACCCTGGACCATCAGGTTCAGAGTCCTTAGGTCCATCATCATTTGGAGTAGTTAATGGCACCAAAAAGGGAAAGTGGCAACCCTTTCTATGATGATGAATCACACTACACCTTCTGGTGGGTTGGTTAATAAATCTGTGCTTGGTGTGCACCAGGAGAATGACACCTAAGGTTTGATGGAGAATAGAAACATCTTGACATAGAATGACTCCATCCCAGGCTAATGGAATAAACTGGAACATCAACTGATCAACCAAACTGAGTTAGACAGCCTTTTGGTTGAAAAAGTGAAAACAGACTGAGATAATGCAATTGTGACAGTAAATGAGTGTGTAAAATCCACAAACACTGTATATAACAAGGTCTGCATCTGTGTTAATGAGTATTCGTTTAGAGAATAACTGAGCCTGAGACAAGAAGACCCAAGAGAAATATAAAAATGTGAACTGATAGAAAAATGTCTGGAGATTTGAGGGATTTTAGCCACTTTTTGAAAACTCTTCCATGATTTTGCTTGTACTTACCAAATACTGAACATGGCTGCATGTTTTTAAGGGTTTCTCATAAAAAACCTTCACTTCCAAGATGATTAGCCATCCAATTTCCCCGAAACCGCAATGCTATGTAGTGACAGAGCTGCTAAAGCTGCTGTCCTTCTGCATTCTCAAATCACTAAAGCTGTTTTTCAGATCTACAAACACAAGGTCTCCAGAGGCATCGTGTTCCCGTATGCGTGAACAAAACGGCAAGATTTTAAGAAATCCAGATCATGCTGGTGGAATGCATTAGTCAGCCCATATGCTGCTCTAAGGTCAGAGTGATTTATGAACCAACCAATGAAAGTGTAACCAGAAGTACAAATTCACCCCTTAGCTGCAACCCAAAACACAACGAAAAATGTAATTATTCCGCAGACCCGACCTGATCCAGGCATTCAGAACGCTCCCCAACGTCCTGAACAAGGTATAAAGTGGAAGAACTCCTAATATATAAAGTGTTTTCTGATATTCAGGTATTTAGCAGGTATTCAGTGTTTGCCTAAGCAGTATACTTAAACACCTGACATTTTTTACCAAGTATTCCAGAATGCCAATTCATTATTTACTCTTCTTAAACACCTGCAGTAAATAGTCATTGCATTTAACACCTGAATTTGGTGCTTGTTATATACTAAGTGGCTGAGTGGTTAGCACCTCTGCCTCACAGCAAGAAGGTCCCGGGATCAATCCCAGGGTGGAGCGGCTTGGGTCCTTTCTGTGTAGAGTCTGCATGTCCTCCCCGTGGTTGCGTGGGTTTACTCCGGGTACTCCGGTTTCCTCCCACAGTCCAAAGACATGTGTGTTAGGTGAATTGGTGTTTCTAAATTGTCATTGACTTGTGCATGTATGACTGGTCTTGGAATGAACTTGTGTATGGATCTAACCTTGTGCGTGTCGCTGGATGGCCACTGATGCCGATAAGTGACGTTAAAGAAACCAAATAAACAAATAAACAAAATTCAGTTGACTGTTTTTATCTGACAGTAGTGGTCTTCTGACACATGGCGTGGTCTCGGTGTGCTGCGGTAGCTCGTCTGCTTCAACTTTTGATGTGTTGTATATTCAGAGATGCTCTTCTGCACACTTCGGTTGTAACGAGTGGTTATTTAATAACTGCTGCCAAATGAATAGTTTCTCCTTTTTGGACCATTCTCTGTATATATATATATATATATATATATATATATATATATATATATTGAATAGTGCACAATTTATCCACTTTAGGGGATTTCCATTGGGAATCAGATCAAATGAGTAGGTCCTGTGTTTAATCCATGACATCTTCATCAACATTTTGTACAATGTGCAGTAATCATGCTGTCTAATCAGTGTCTTGATATGCCTCACCTGTGAGGTGAATGGATTGTCACCGCAAAGGAGAAGTGCTCACTAATACAGATGTAGACAAATTTGTGAGCAATGTTTTAGACCTTTTGTGTACATAGAAAAAACTATGTTGCAATTATATTTTGTTCAGTTTATTTTACCAGTCATTTTACTCTTCCCTGCATGTGTGTGTCCTTTGCTTTGCTTCATAACTGAGTGAATGTTGTTTTAAATGTTGTTTCACTGAAGTCAATGGCTTACACTCTAGTAATATTCTTCTCTTACTCAGTCTTTCTGTCTCATACGCACACTTTCATTCCACTTTTTCTTCTTGCCCCAGGCGGTGTGGAAGGTTCTGGAAGCCGGCACGTCACACAGGAAATGGGATCTTAGTGTTAGTAGTTTCCCCCTTGCTCATGTAGAGCACTTGGCCTGAGGCTTGGTCCAGACAATAGCTGTGTGTGTGTGTGTGTGTGTGTGTGTGTGTGTGTGTGTGTGTGTGTGCGTGCGCGTGCGCAAGGCCTGGAGGGTGGCCATTTTATGGAGGTGTGTGCACTTTAATGAAGCCTAGCAGCACCGCCATTACACCAACATGGAACACACACCATTCTTTAATACGCTATTCTTTGGTGACAGTACAGGAAAACGAAGCACGCTTGTTTGTTTGTGTATTATTTCCATATGCAAAATTTATGATTGCATACTAAATATATGTACATAATCACGAATGTGTACAAGACTAATATTTTAGCGGGAGAGTTTAGATGAAGCTTCGTGCACATTTCCATATTCATGCAGATCCAGGTTTTTTTTTCTGCCTCATTACAGTCTGTGAAACTTTGCACTGAAATAATAGTTAAATATACAGTTTTGACAACAAAGTTGAGCCAGAGGCACTTGGAAGATAACCAATCTTAAGTAAATTAATTACCTCCCTTGTTAATCTTGATATAATTAAGTTTTGGAAGACGGAAACTCGCCACAATTTTAGCATAACCGTATAGTTGCCACTGCAGAGATACTGCAGTAACAAAACTTGGGTCCTGTGACCTGCTGGTTCAGACCCACATGGTAATAATAAATAGGAAAACCCTGGGAAAGGGCTATAGACAAATGGAAAAGGACAGACTTTCTTTATCTTGAGCCTGTAATAATATATTGTGTAATAAATCTTTAATATGACGTTTGCCTTTTCAGCATTTTAGCACAAATGTGAAAAATTGTTTGCATTAAATGTTTGTGTGGAATGCTCTAGGAGCATTGTTTTTCCATTCAAACGGTTAAGATTTAATGGGTAATGTGTGCAAAGTAGGTGTGTTGTCAGAATCAGGACTGACAGGAACAGAGATCGCAGCTCTTTACACTGGTAAGGATAAGCACACAGGTCGAACCTCCTTTACTGAGACTGGCAGGCGGAGATTGACGGGATATTAAGGGGGAATGACAGGCTAAGGTAGAAATTTCATATTTGTTTAAATCAGAGCACTGATTCTTTTTTTATTTTGCCTTACGATGGTATGGTTGTTTACATGGGGCTGTAATAGTGATTTAGTATGAATTTACTCTAAGCTTAATAGCTATTTCAGTTTAGGATTAGTTTTATGCACCCTATGCTGTCTCTCTCCCACTCACTGGTGAAATTGTACATTATTGTTTTAAGCAGTATTGCATTGTGACATTGCTACAGTGTGTTGGATTTGTTATTACTATTTATTAAAGTTTGCCACTTTTCAGATTTTATTATTTCCGTTGACTCTGTTCTGCTGCCGGAAAGGTTGATGCCCGAGGGGAAAATCAGCTGAAAAAGCTGCAAATGATATTTCATTAGGAACCTGCAGAAGGGGAGGAAATTGGAGACACTGAAATATATAGGGTAGGCAAAATAAATACTGCAAAAGAACTGCAACATAAACAGTACTGATCTGCCTTGCCAGGCGATGATTAGATTTTTTCCAATATGGAACAAGAAATGAGAATCTAACCAAAAGAACCTTGATGCCTGAAGTGTGTTGTAGATCTTTTTGCTCTGAATACTGAAACAGTGGATCTCATTGCTTCTAGTATGTGTTGAAACTGATGAGCATCATGCCTAGTCAGCAGATTATACTGAGTCTCTTGGTGTCAGTAATGAAAATAATTATGTATGTAAATAATTGGTATGTATGTAATCACATTGAATCAATATATCAAAGAAATGAGGCAAAAGGTACAGAGTTTCCTCTGAAGTATACATAAGGCAAACGATCATCAACGACAGCTTTCTAATCTGTTAGCAACATGAGTCTAAAGCTAAAGAAATAAAACTGCAGACTCCAAATGTGTCTGTGGCGATTGGCTTTATGAAGGGAAATGGGAAAATGTGCACATAGTATTGCCTGAACCATCAATTCATATTACGAAGAGTAGGGAACGCTTGATAGGAAAAAAACATCTTACTCAGTCAGCTACAGTAAAATGTGTAAAAATATTATAAATTAACTAAACCAGTCTGCACCAGCACTTGCCTCACTGGATTGCAGTTCTCTGTGAAGTCTACGTTCATGCCAACCTCTGTAATTGCAATGTGTGTGTGTGTCTGTGTGTTTTTATGAATTTCAGTATCATTATTGTGTGTAGCACAGCCTGAAATACATCTATTTCTGAAAGACCCCGTCATCAAAAGCCTTAGTTTCCTGCTTGGGAAAGGGTGATTATGTACAAAGTGGCTCCAGGTGGCATCTTACAGAATTTCTTACTTGCATAAGGAATGATATGGTGTTACATTCATTTGATAGTTGTTATTAAAACTGAGTCTAAAATTTATTCAGACTATGGTTAATATAATTGAATCATGCCAACCTGCAGAAAAATTGCAGAAAAACCAGCACTGAGTAGATGCGATTAGAGTATCTAGTCACTTGTTTTTATTAAGTAAGATCTAATAGTCTGCTTCCATCATTTGTGGAAAAATAGCTGATTTAAATTTGCCCAAAAGATTTTGTTACAGATTACTGTTTTAATAGATTTAAATCAAGAAACACAGTTTTTTTAAATGTATTGTGACCAAAGGTTTCACTCAAACGTTCATACTATAACATATGACCTCTTTTTAGACTAATGTTAATCAATAAAGGTTTGTCGAAATCAGTATTTAATCAGTATCACATTAAATAATTGTGTTATCTGATATGTGAAATCATCTTGTTACAGGCAAGTTGTAAAAGTCAGTGTGAAAACAGTGCCTTTCTTAGGTCATATGCATTTTCCTAACGGTACTTGGAGACACTTTACCCTAAAATGTTTAACAGTTTATCAATGGTCCTTGCTCACTAGCAAAAGTAGCAAAAATTCAAATTTGTAATGTTTTTGCAACGAACACTATGATTATACCAACCCACTTCCATTTTTCTGACATACTGCATATAGCATACAGATGGTGTTTAGCTACAGTAGTGATTTTACATGCCCACACCACCCAAAACTCACATTTTTATTTATTTGTGTGTGGAAAATTCCAGTGAGGCTAAAATTAGCCGAGGAGAAAGGCCCATTAGCATGGATGGGTTATTGGCTTATTCCCTTTTTCTGAGGGTTGCCCATTAAAAGTGGTAATGTTCGCCAGCAGCCATGCCTTTAGGACCTAAATGAGACCAGGGGAAGCGTATTTCACATGCATCAGACACCCGAAATAAATAGACCAATGTTCCCTAAAAAGACTGAAGTACATGTCTTTCTGATGTGCGTCTCAGGCGAAAATTCATTGATCTTGGTATGTCCCTTGGCAATTATAAAATATTAAACCAAGTCACACTTTGGCTCAGCTTAATTTCTCTCACTCTAACACACATACACACTGCTCATTCCTTCCTTACTTGTAATCAATAACAAAATAGTTACAAGTAGCTCCTGTTAGTAGACAAATGTCATTGGGAGATGTTTGTCACAAATTTTTGTTGATGGTTGTAAACTGATTTTCACAGGTAATTTATTAACTGTATATGTCATCATTAACACATTTATATAAATCCCATAATGCACTGTGATTTATTTGAGAGTGCTAGGAAGCCAGTAAAGCTGTGAATAAATGCTCGTCAGTGTTTTTGTGATGCTACTGAGGACTAAACTATGCAACCAAGCATTAAGACCTGAAAGACTTTCACAAGGGCCAATAAAGGCTACCCCGTCAAGTGTTGAACCTTGACGTTGGAGCAATGGAAGAAGGTCATCTGGTCTGATGTATACAATATATTGAAATGACCAGGAAATGCACATTTTATGAAACTGCATTTACAGAGAAGATTTTATACTGGTAGATGTATATGTTATTCAGCCTCTCTGCTAGGCAGTTATCTCTGTGCTGGAAGTGTTAACCTAGTGACAGTCCCCTTCTCCCTCCTCTTTTTCCTTCATGTTTGTGGAGACATTCCAGTCTTCTGTAACTAATTATTTTAACCAAATAATAAAGTTAACTGTTTTTAAAACATATATTAAGTCAGCTGTTTACACAGTTCATTAGTGCATGTGCTGTGTTTGTCATTTGGGTAATTAAGAATTAGAATTGATCTCTGGCTGCCCGGTGAGGTTAGCAAACCGTGCATGATGGCCTTCCCTCTCTTTTCGAAAGGCATACTGATATATCTGTTTACCCACCTATCTAACATCCTGCTGTAAAATTCATCACACAGCTCTAATTAGAGAGGCAAGGTGCATTCTGTATCAGGAATCCGTGTGTCTGAGGTAAGATTTGATTACTATAGAAGTATACTGCTCACAAACATTTGGTTATGAGATAATTAAATAGCCCCTAATTTTTATGAGCAGTATATATATCACAATTACAGCTTGCATTTTTACTTGCATACCTACCAGCATCATTTCCTAATTAGCCACCTTCCTTACTGTCTTTCTTACCGACCTATCAGTCTCCATTTTTACGTACTCTACCTACCAGCTTACTTTTCCAGTTGCTCTCTTAATAAGCTAGGCAACACGTAAGCACAAGTAGCATGGTGCCTCAGTCCAGTATGAAAGTGTCTGACGTATTTTGCCATCTACCAGTTTCCATTCTTACTTTTCAACCTTTTAAATCCTTGCTTTTACCAGCGACTATTTCAAACTCTTACTTATCTACCTACAAGCTATCTTATCACTTACCCACTTAACAGCTTACTTTATCATCCATATAATTATATAATACATATACATATAGGTTGCTACTTCACTCTTTTCAGAACCTTTTGTCAGATGTTTATATAGTATAGTGAACCCTTCTTTAAGGCTTTTGCAATTCGCTTCGACATGCTGGATATCAGCTTCTGGGCAAAATATTAAATGATGGAAACCCATTTTTGCCTAATTAATGCTTGAAGTTGATCACAGTTTCTGGGCTTTGAAGTCTGAATGGGACCAGAGAAAATATCTTTTTAATACTTCTTGCAGAATGTCAGTCTGTCCTTGATGTTTTCTTGAAGAGAAGTGCCGTCTATGCTGCCCTTCATCTTACTTTCAGATGCCCTCACACCTGCCCTCTGCCATTCCTGAGCAGCCTCTGCACCGGTAGTGACCTGATCTCATATCTGCATCATCTTTAGGAGACGGTCCTGAAGCTTGCTTGATTTTCTTGCGCACCCTGAAGCCTTCTTTACTGCAATTGAACCACTCTCCTTGAAGTTCTTGATGATTCAGTAAATGGTTGATCTGGGTGCTATCTCATAAGTAGTAATGTCCTTACCTGTGAAACCATTTTAATGCAATACAATTATGACTGCATGTTTTTTCTTGGAGGTAACCATAGTTAAGAGAGGAAAACATTTTCCCTCT
The DNA here is from genome assembly GCA_034780255.1 of Parotocinclus maculicauda. Taxonomy (NCBI): domain Eukaryota; kingdom Metazoa; phylum Chordata; class Actinopteri; order Siluriformes; family Loricariidae; genus Parotocinclus; species Parotocinclus maculicauda. Next base: position 16,814 of record JAUZSU010000906.1, read on the forward strand.
ACCCTTTTAAAGCAACCCTTCTGCTCTTCTAATCAGCATGACAGAGTTATATCGGCTGTCTTGTCCTAATTAAACTTTTATCCCGAACTAATGAGATCATCACTGAAATTATCACAGCCGGTCATATTGTAGGACTGAAATGCAGTAATTGTTTGTGATGCAGTCTTTTTCATGGCAGGGAATGACTTTGCAGTTAATTGCAATTTATCTGATCACTCTTTACCATCTAGAGTTAATATAAATTGCCACCATAAAAATGGATGCAGCAAACTTTGTAAAAATAAAATTTTCAAAACCTTTGACGACGGCTATACATAGTATGCTTATGTTCGTGCTCTATTTCTTCTTCCTCTTTTGACTGATTTCTTATTTCTTTTATTACAGTTGGCAAAGCATAATGGTGCATTATCACCACTGAGGTAGTTATACGATCGCACGTCTGAGTGTTCTATTTAGGGTGCTGATGTTTGAAGCAGGTAATTAGGGAATTATTGTTCGAATTTGGGGACAAACGAAATTAAATGGACCGTTCAAAGTCTGAATTGGTGTCTGACTGGTTTAAATGATTAGGGTTATGTCTAAAGGGAAAAAAACAAGTTGCAGTCAACAATAGAACTTTATCTTATGTGTGAAACATGGTGGTGGTAGTATCAGGGTTGGGCCTGTTTTGTTTAATCTGGGCTAGGACTCTTCATCATTCGACAATAAACCTTATACCTTATACCTTTACAATATACCTTTTACCAACACATTTTTAAGGAAGTGGACCATACATCTATCTGTGAACTGAATATTAAGAAGATGTGGGTCATGCAACAAGACAGCAACCCTAAGCACCAGTGTTGGGCACGTTACTTTGAAAAAGTAATTAGTTATAGTTACTAGTTACTTCTCCAAAAAAGTAACTGAGT
>JAUZSU010000906.1:17824-46336 GCA_034780255.1 Parotocinclus maculicauda
CTGGTGGTATCACATCCACTGGCGCTGCTGATCTCACAGCCTCCAGCACACACAATCTTGGTGAACATATGTTCTGGGGATTTTCCATCGACAAAATATTACTGTAACTTATTAATGTCACAATCTAAAAGTCTGTATGTTTTGGCTCTTTTGATTTAAGATAAAAGTTGCAGTTTTGTAAGACAGCAATTTCCTTATAAGGATCAATACAATGCCAGATTTTTCTATCCTTGTGGGAACATTTTGTCCCCATGATTATATATAAACATGACCCCCACACACACACATGAAAGGAGTGATTGACCATGCTGTTTGTGGTGAAGGGGAGGAGAGGAGTCTGACTCTGGATAAGAACAAAGCTCAGCCTGATTAAGCTTCCCTGCAGGGAGTCATGATGTGCCCATGGCAGAGAGAGTGAGAGCGATAGACAGAGAATGATTTGACAAGGCAGATCCAAATGACTGGTTTGTTCTTGATTTTGAATATTTTGTTAGGAACAATGGCATATGTAGCTACACAAACTCCAAGCGCATGTGTGGCTAATTCTTTTGGGGATGATCTCTTTATGCCTCTGACCTCTTATTTGTTTTCTGCGTATTTACATTTGATTATGTGTTTGATTGTTTTCTTTTTCTTTTGACAAAACAAGAGCCAATGGTTAGTGTTAGGTGTAGCATTAATTAGCTAAAGTAATATTATTCATTCATTCATTCATTTATTATCTTCCACTTAATTCACATGGGGTGCCATGGGCAGGAACAACCCTAGATGGCGTGCCAGTCCATGGTAGGGCGCACACACACAATCAGGGTTTAGAGATGCCAATTAACCTAACACACATTTTTTGAATGTGGGAAGAAACCAGAGAACCAGGAGTAAACCCACGCAGACACAGGGAGGACTCAGGCCACTCCACCCTGGGATTGAACCCGGGACCTTCTTGCTGTGTGACAACCGAGCCACCGTGTTGCCCTAAAGTAATATTACGTAAATGGAAAGTCAACAGGATAAAAGTGTGTGTGCTTTCCACATGAGTAAGAATTAAACAAATTCTTAGCGCTAATCCACTGCATCTATAGCACTTGTCTCCCTAGACCTTCATTCAGAAGATTCTTTGTACTTAAAGAGAGGAGAAAACCTCCTGAAGATTGAACCTCCTGTTACTGAACTCTCACAACCATTTAAAATGTTTAACACAAGCTACAAAATATAAAGGTTTTAGGACAAGAGACTTTCCAAAACAAGAGTAATATGGTGTCCAGTAATTAGTTTTTGGGATAGCACATATGGTAGAGATGCAGTAGATTAAGCTGAAATCTATACTGCTCTACTGTTCGATGTTACAGGGCAGAATCCAGCAATAACACACTACGTGGACAGAAATGAATCATTTTAATCCACCATTAAAAAAAACAAAAAAACAAACCAATGCCCAGAAAGTATTCCTGCTTAATGAGCTCTTTTCATTCAGGCTGCTTCGACTTGGAGCACAATATGCCTGCTTGTTTCCTGATAGCCAGCAGGCATGAGTTCAGTGCTCAGAGCAGAGTGCTATGTTTGTTTAAGTGCACAAATATGTACTAGAGCATATACAGTAAATGTTTGACACAATCCTGACTGGTGTCCAGTCGTGTTCTTGCTGCTTCTCTTTTGGCCATGAGGATTAAACCAGAAATGGGAATGTACAGTCCAGATCCATGAGGTCTTATGCTCTAAACTCACAGCTCAAATAACGTGTGAATGCTCAGCTAAATGTTATGGGAACCCCCCCCCACCCCAACCCCAACCCCAACCCCAACCCCAACCCCACACACATACACACACCCTGGTTGTGTAAGAAGGGCTTTAGTAATAATCATGTTGGCTAGCAACTCTTTTTAAACAAAGCAGTTTTCTCTGGGTGCATTCCAGTCTGGTAACTGTGCTTCCCCCGGCCCTTACAACGTTTCTATAAGAGCAGCGACTCACTCTAGTGTAAATGTGATTCGCATTTGTCCTTCATATAATAAAAAACAAAAACAAAGAATTAAAAATCCTAACATTTAGGAGTTTACACATCATTATGGTGGACAGAGCAAAAGAAGCTGAACATTATAAACAACAATAACATCAAACAATCATTTTGGTGGAGGTATAGAGGTCCTCGTCATTCACTGTGGTTCTTGCAGAGGTTTTAGAGGGCAAGATTTTAAAGGTACAACCCACCCACATCCGACCCGAAAATACACCTCAAACAGTGACAGAGACCAACTTGTGCTGCACTTATAGTGGGAGGGGCCTTTAGAAGAGCACTGCCTCTTGTTGGCTCGTCACGGTACCAGTCGTTGTCGCGGAAATGCCTCACACTCGGAGTGTTGGGAGTTCTTTGGGTTGACCTTGAGTGAAGACTTACTTTTTGTATTACTTTCCATTACATTCCTCTTTTGCTACAAATTGTCTATATGTGAATCGTATGTTCGTGCTTTATATGTGTTTCTTTGTGTTTGTGTGTTTCTCTGTGTAACTGAGTTGTTAAATCTCAGTGTAAAAGCAACGTCTGGCAGTTAATTGGGCGACTCTAGTCCAGAGGCTCCTGTTTTATCCTAATGGGCGTGTTCATGTTCTGACTCCGCCTGTCCTCACGACACAGCACGTATTCGCTGACCTGGGAGGAATCGACTCCACCCCCACATGAAGCTGCCACACTGAAGCCCTTCTGGAAGAGACGCTCCAGCACCTGCAAATATGGAGATCAAAATGAGTCAAAACTCAGAAAGTGACAAAGTGCAGAATGTGATGCAAATGAAGCTCAAATTTTATTCACACAGTGTTTCTCGTATTTAAATATATTTAACTCATCGTTCATTCACCCTCACCATTTTATCCTGGAAAGACTTGCAGTGGATCTAGTGCCACTAAAAAGACAGAGTCCAAGGCTAAACAAATACCCCAGACAAGACTTTGTGCCATTTCTGAGCATCAAACAGACGGTAGTTACTGTAGTTCACACACTGGCAAGTTTTGTGGAGCTTGGAGCAAAATCCCTGCTTACACAGGAAAAACATGCCAAACACCACACAAACAGTAACTGGTGATGAGAACTGAACATGGATCCCTGGAGCTGTCATGCACCAACACTACCTGCTTTCAGTCGCAATAGAAAATAAATGTACAGATGTTCGAAGCTTCAGGTTAACAACAAAATGAAAGAGACTAAAACAAACAAACAAAAAGTTCAGCAAATGTTAAAAGCACACTATAAAACAATTATGATTTTATGACTTCAAGTGGAGGTGGAATTGTACAGTTTTAGTGGGTCAAATATCTCACAATATAGATCACACTGTTCGTACATTAAACTTCAAACTCCTTGTGAACAGCGTAGTTCAGCACTGAAGTCCAAAGCACAGAGCTAATAGACAATCACAGAAGCCCTCGTGTCCCTGAGTGCCAACGGCATGATCATATCTGCTAAAAAGATTGATGCTCATTGGTCAAACAACTTCGCTTCATTTTGATGCTTCGCTGGCAGTAAAAGCAGTGTGGACAGGTGTGTGGTGCACAGGGGGAAAAATTATCTGTGCTTATTGGATGGTGCAATCTTTAACAGACCTTTATAGTAAACTGCATGCGTGTTTAAAAGTTGGTTGGATTTTAACTTGTGTACTAATGTAACTGACATAACCATCAGCCTATTGGAGACACTCTGGAGTCTGGCATCACCATTTGAGTGTACTTGCCACTGACTTGATTTCCAATTACTTGAGGAAACTCTGACCTCAAACCACAAACAAGCAAACAAAAAACACTTACATTTGGCCAGTGTGAAATGATGAAGAACAAAGAACCAGCATGTAAAAGGAATATAAAGGGAGACGCTTAGATGGACTAAGCATTTTTTTTACAATATTTGATCCCTTTGAGTGCGTTTATAAACGAAGTGTGTTTTTAAAACAGTTCTGTGTGTTTCCTTATTCCCTGTTCCCTCCTCTGATTTACAGAAGATGGCTCAAGCGTAACAAATATGTTCAGTTTGTGCTACACTGTGTTCATTTTTAATCCTATCGCTTAAAAGACATCTCACAGGGACACTGCGGTGATTTAGCAGTAAATGTACTGGACTATGGACCAGAAGGTTTGGAGTTCAAATCCCAGCTCTGATAAGTTGTCATCATTGGGTCTTTAAACAATACCATAAACCCACAATTGCTTGGATTGTAAGTTTGTACGAGTTTTAATTAAGGGTGTCTGCAAATGAAAGGAAATTAAAGGTACTTATTTATGTGAGGCTGTTTGTGGGATTTCTCCAGAGTCAATTATATCCTGCTCCCACATGTAACCCTCCAAATGAATACCCTGCTTAAAACTGCTGTGTCACATCCCACGTTACGCAGATATCATCCTATATCTGCTTTCTGTTTGTTAAAGCAAAAGATCACAGAGGAGGCTCTGTTTTAAAATCCTAATATTCCAAGATTCAACATATTACCAGATTATATTATATCTTTTTTTGCTCTTACTAGGATTTAAGTGAATTCTAATGTTCAATTCTTCAGTTTCTGTTTTTGAAAATTGTATAATGCTTTAAGAGCTGTAACTAAAATGTTGCAACATAAATGACAGTTTTAGTACTTATTTATTATTCCTATATAAAACAGATTAAATAAATCAGACAGTCTGTTCTAGGCCATAATCTTCTCTTATGGTTCAAAAGTTATCAACACACGAAGTTAAAAACTTTTGTTGTTCATCAAAAGATGGAATTGACGATTCTGATGTCTGGGGAATGCAGCTGCTGTATCATAGCCGCAGATTTCAAGAACCAACACCCAGAAAGACCATCAATTTTACACAGCACTGTCATACACTTATAGCCAAATATCAGAGAAACCTAGACGGTGGACAACAATCAATGTAGTAATCCTCTTACCAACAATAAAACCTCAACAATAATTTTGTCAGCTCAAAACGTCCTGTGGCTTTTGACTCACTCTGTATATTGCATATGTTTGCCAGAATAAGGCAGATATTAGAACTAGAAATAAGAACCTGACAACGGCAGTGTGTCGACTCCATGCTTTATGTCCTGAGCTCAGTGAAGGGCAGGTTTCTTTACAACTCTGAACAGGCAGAAAGTAATGATTGAACCCAATGTGGAAAAATCCTAATAGTTACTGCTATAGTTATCTCTGTAGGTAAAAACAACCTCCTGTGCTGTTTCTTGTTAGATAAGCTCTTACTGGAAACACAGGCTACAGAAAAAAAAGCAAAATATGCAGCAACCCGAGTTATTTAAACCTTCAAAAACACTACATAGACAAATGTTTGTGGACACCCCTTCTAATAATTTAGCAACACTCACTTGTACCACAGTCTTGTACCACGTAATTTGAAGCATACATTTCTGGATTGTCCATAAAAAAACAATGGTTGCAATGAACACCCTAATGACTTTCAATATGACACATTTCTGCTTCCAACAAGTCAATTCATCAACCTTTTTGCCCCTCTGTCCTCATGTCCACAGATAGTTACTCACCAATTTTAATTGGAAACTTCACTGGCTTGGGCAGAAACTTACCTAAATTCTATCAGACAGCTTAAAGATGTACTGGAATGCAAAAGGTGAACCTGACCACACAGTCATGACCCAAAATTTAGTGGAAAGTACATTTAAAAGACAAAAGGCTGCTGCATACTAATACCCATGTTTTTATGTAATTTTCAAGGTGTCCACAAACTTTTGTTGATAAAGTACATTATGGGAATCAACCTTCAGCAGTGACTCCTACCCTGTCCTGCGACGCAGTTAAATGCGGAGTTAAAACGATGAGAAAAATAGCAAGAAGGGTCAAAATGTTAAGCAAATATTAATACATAAGCACACTTTGTCTTTATTTACATTTGATTTCTTTCTTTTTACACAATCTACCTTATGCAATGAGTATTGTAGTATTTCTGTACAAGTTACTTTTAAGATCCTTAGTCAAATGTTGATGTTCAGGAGTGCTTCTTATTCTACCAATTCTACTGCAAAATACACTGCTCACAACAACTAGGGGATACTTCTAAATGAAATCTCCCATAATTAAATTTCCCCTAATTTTTGTGAGTGGTGTAAAATTAACAGTACTTGAGTAACATCCTATGCAAATCCTCCCACATCTTGGTCAAATGATGTTTTTCTGATTTTCTAAATGGAACCATAAACTCAGCAAATGTAAACATGAAAGACAAACATTAGATTCCTGTTTTTTTTTTTTAATATGACAGGGCACCAACCCACACCTGACTGTTATGCCATTGTTTGAAAACATCTGACTCTAATTTCACCTTCAAATAAACTCCTAATGCTAGAGACTCATACGTTTGACACAAATATTGTTGGATAATGTTGGATAATTCTCCTAAAAATTCGGTGTAATACATTTATCTCATCTCAAAGGTTTTCTTTATTTACTTCTAGAACTTGAAAATCTGATGAGATTTTATGCAGATTTACGCAGAAATAAAAAAAAATTAAAAAGTGTACACAAAAAGCGCCACTGTAATGCCTTTGCCATCCCTGCATGGCCATTTTCCAAAAATGCAGTTTCAGCTTTGTCTACACACACTTACACAGCACTTCTTACAAATACAGCATCATTACTTACAATGCCAACACATAAGCAGAAAACTAAGCGACAGACGGATAATTTCACTTGGCCAACATGAGCACTATTTCTCTCTCCCTCTGATGTATTTGGTTGCAGAACTTTAAATGAGACAATGCTGCACTACGCACATAACCCTCCCTTGCTAACTCTCTCCTTATCGTGCTGACAGAGACAGTCTCTCTCTCTCCTTAGTGTGCGCAGTAGCAGACGGTTTATGCTGCGTTTAAATAGGGCTTTAATGAGCCGACCTGCCCAAGCATTGCACACTCACAAATCTACACACAGACAATACAAAGTAGTAGCAATTCTGAAAATGATCCTGGATGCACACGCACACACGTGCGCACACACAAACACAGGCGCAGAGCGTTGACTGTAGCATAACACAAATCTACCTAATTGTAGTGCATTTATGGTGCTGGAAACAATAGGAACCATGCTGAGATAAAGGCATGTTCGCTCAAAACCATTTACAAAGGAAAAACACACAAATGCATACAAGAAAGTGAAATAAACAACGCATGTTACAGGCAACAGAGCACAAATGTACATTACTGCCAGTGCAATCATTTCAAACGTTTGATCTTTATAGTTGTCAGCGTTCATGCAGCTTTGGTGCATTACATGTCTTATGTTTTGTTCATATCCAGTCTTGCTGCTCTGATGGTTCTTATTTATGACCTGTATCTGTCATATCTTCCACATCTTATCCTGAAACAGCCTAAGTGTACACATTTTCCAAATTCTACAATGTTACCTACACAATGCACGTGTTATAAAAAAACTAAGCAAAAAAAACAATGAAGACATGTGAGTCAATCCATTCTTGCAGCAATTAAATTATTCAACCAGCAGCACATGCCTTAATCAAAGAAATAATTGGCACTGGTTGGTTGGCTGGTCATGAATAGAGTAAGAAATAAAAAATGACCTATTTTCTTTTCAATGCTATTACTGCCACACATACATTTTTTTCTCTGAGTTGGTGAATGATTATGACAAAATATCAAAATATGTAATAAACAATTTGATTAGATAAAAGTAGATGCTCATCCAAGGTATTTACATGCACTTAAGCAATCTGCCAAGTTTAAATGAGTCAGACAAGTATAGCATTTCTTCCTAGATACAGGACAAACTGATGGTTCACTTTCCTACTGGCAAACAAATCAAATGAGCAAAAGGCACAATAGTACTTTTTAAACAATATTCTTGGTATGTAATCTAAAAAAACATGTTTATTTTTTAACTTATAAGTTAACTTAAGTTTTATTTGTTGTGTCTAACACAAAGTGTGGTTTGAATTTACTTTGTGTAGAATGAGGTTTGTGATGCATAAAGGGCAGCCCTAATAAGACTAACAAACACAATTTAACAAAAACAATTTAAATACGTGAAATATTGGACAAAACCCAGCAATCATATGTCAGACACTGGGGTATCTGTATTACTGCCTGGGTACGCAGAACACCATGTACCTACCAACAAGACTGGAAGAGTGCACCAACAGTAATATCTATAATATCTGTTCAACAATCTTAACAGGTGATTTATAGTTTTTCTAAAGTTACTCTACTCCTACAAAGTGCATTAGTATACCTGATACATAAGTGTAGCCACTAGACAGGTATGCATAATAAACATGCAACTGAGCTAAACATAATGTACCATCATAGCATAAAAATTCATCTTCCTAATTCTATATTAATAAAAAATATTAATATATCGTGGTTTTTGGCGGTTTCCCGGGTTTTTGCTGAAGTTATACATTAAAAAAAGAAAATCACAATTTATAAAAACTATTTTAAAAATATTAATTCTAACAATAAAGGAATGTTATAAATTATAAAATATTACGATTTACAGTAAATAACTGTTGTATCTACTCTATGTGTAGGATATGACGTGCTGTAAGCTCGGTACAGACGGAGCATGTGTGATACGAGAGTGATATATGGCGTGTTAAGTAAAGAGAACGTTCCATTACTTCAGCGTGTTGCTTAATTATTCAACAGTTAAAAAGCCTACAATAGCGTATTTACTCAGTGTATAAATACTCACCAAAAACGAGAAGTAAGACTAGAGTATCGCCCGCCTGAGTCGCTACTTTCTGACATGACAAGTTTTTGACTGCGGTTTTGTGTTCGCTGTTTGTGAAAGTTTCATTATAGACTGAATTCAATAAAGTCCTACGATGCCACCCAAGCGTTCTGTAAGTTCTACGGCTAAAATAGTAAATGAATACTTAAATAAATATAGCGTCCCTACTTCGCAGATTTTCGTTTATCGCGGGTGATCCTGAAACGTAACCCCCGCGATAAACAAGGGATCACTGTATTATTCTTGGGGTGCGTGTAATATTTACTGGAAACAGAGTTTCCCCACACGCTTCTATCTTCAATTAGCCCCCTTTATCCATCAAAACAGTCCAAGTTCAGCCAACTGTTGTACTGTTTCTAGACAGACTGATATCAGCACAGTTCCCTATTATGCACATTTCCTGCACAGATCCTTGGTTTCTTGACATATGTATTTAACAGACCTGTGGAGCTTGTTTGCTTGAAAGGTGTGCATGTGCTTGTGTGTGTGGTTTGGGGGGGGGTTTATCAGAAGCGACATGCTCTCTCTCTGCGAGGTTGTGTTCTTGTCATTGTGATGGACGAAAAATGGCATTGGCTGTGATCCTTGCGCTCAATCACAGAGATGCATGAAACCGCTCACCCATACTCCAGCTCTGGGATTTAGTGTCTGTGAGTGTGTTATGGGTCAAGTTTATATATCATTGTGAGAACTAAGTACCCCAAAATGATAAAAAGATCTGATGTTTTACCTTGTGGGGATATGTGGCGGGGTCCGCATTAAAAATGTATATAAAATGGTTGACTGAATTGAAAAAAGTTTCAGGACAGAATACATTTCAAGTCTGACCTGATAATGGGGGTATGAACAGTGGGGAACAAGAAGTGTCAGATCAATGATGAAAATGCTTCTATTGCTGCTTATCCACAAAGAATTCTATAACTGTATATACATCTATGGAGATAAACATACCCATGCTGACAGGAACATTTAATCATATTGAAAAGTGCCAAAGAAAATGCAGCTTAAGTTAAAAAACTGAATGGAACAATACACACGTGTCTTTAGTTCATATATCCCTTGTTGAATAGCCCTTATTTCTATACGTAAACAGAGTGTGTGAGAGAGAGAAATGTTCAATTAATTATATTGTAAGTTCTTTAAAAGCCTATAGTTGAAGTGTGAAGTGGTTTAGGCTGTCTGAAAAATTGTAAGTATACTATTAAAGAGTGCAGTATTTGTGTTTGAATAGCTTGGGGCACTATTTTTTAACTGGAAAGGTGTGTAAATTATGCACATCATTTTTGCAGTTTATGTTCCTTAATTTCCTTAGTTAAAAAACCCCAGAAATACATAACTAAAATAGGACAACCGTTTCTATGTACACTGTATTTAGCGTGGTCTAACATGTCTTCTTGTCCTATTTATGATGCCAGTCAGTGTCAAATGTTGGCTATATTAACTACCTGCCCAAGCGTCTATATGCAACCAGTGCTTTAATACATTACTCAGCGTAATTATGATCTAGTTGTAGTCCAGTCACCTGTACTGATCTGTGTATAGGTAGTTATACTGATTGGCTGATAATGTATCAGTATTATCTCTACCGAGTTGTGGACAAGTTTTGATTAGCTTGGCTGAAATGTGTGGGAAAATGTACTGATTTATCTCCAAGTTGTAGCTTGGCTGAGAATGTTTTGCCTATACTGGTTAATAAACAGGTATACGTTAGTTTGGGTGAAGATGTATTACAATGTTATCCCTATTGAGTTTTGTGAAGGTTGCTTGAAAATACGTTACCTGTACTGAGTTGAGTCTACAATATCCATTGAGGGGGAAACGGATGACGTGGGTAGGGTCCTGGTTCCATCCGGCATTTACAGAATTACACATGACGTCCCCAGTTTCAGGGAAGATCTCCTCAATTAGGATTTTCTCTCCGCTAAGTGCAATCCTCTCTCCAAGGTCAGGAGTGACACGCACCACCAGACACTCACAGGGTTGAGCCAACCGTCGCTGATCAAGCTCTTGCTTCCAGCGCTCCAACTCCTTAAGCATGGGGGTGAGCTGGTAATAACGTGCCTCTTCATAAAGCAGATGGAATTCCTACAGACACGAAACAAGACAAGAAAAGGAAGAGAACAAAAGGATTTTATAAAAAGATTTATGTTTCTGTCTATTAAAATAACTTCAGACAAATTCTCAACATCTGATATTAAAAGTACTAATACTGATAATAAAGTGGTAGAAAAAGCAATACAACTTTTATTTTAAATTAATGTTTTAAGTCCAAAAGATGTCCAATTGGAAAATGAACCCCAACACAACGTATGCCTGCACCTCTTGGACATCAAAATTACATAATCTGCTCTTTTATTCCATAATGCAACAACATATTCCTCACCAAAAATGCCTTTGCTTCTTATACGAAACGTTCAAACTCACTAAAGTGAATTGAACTCTTATTATATATAGAGGTTATGAGAGGGTTTTTTGAAATGTTCTATCCTTTTTTCAAAAAAAAGATTGTTGTCATTGTTTGGGTTGCAATGTTTTATAGTTTGTTGTACGGCTCAATGTATTTTAACGAATACCAAAATTTCATAAACATTAGTTGGACAGGTATTGTACATGCATTCAATGTGTGTTTAAGTGTTTAACGGTAGTTGGATGATTTTCCAAATCAAAACAATTTGTTTTGTTTATATATACACACATAAATGTATAATATATACACAACACTTAACTTTTCTTAAAACCTATTCCTACCAAATATGTTTTTTTTTAGCATTTTCAACTACACTTTACCAGTAAACAGGATATCGTACACTTTTGTGACATTTAGTCACATAATTACACTTATGTTCCTTTGTGACACAATACCAGCAACATCAACTCTCCCATTCCTGAAGGCATCCAGCTTTGGGTAATTTACCACTTCTCTTTAATTTCTAATGAGTCCAGATGTCAGCATTTCTGTATGCATGTAGAGAGTGATGCTACAATTTGGAGCTGGCAAGAGAGACAAAATCAGTATTGAGAATTCAAAAACTCGTGTTACTAAAGTTTTTGTGCAGATTTGAACTGACTCTTGAGTTGCATTCTTACAAATGTATGTTAAGCTCAGCAAACATTGTGGTGAATTTGAAAGATTTTACAAAATGTATTAAATTATAAATTAAAATAAGAGCTTTTTGTTTGTTAATTACCTTTATTTATCATCACATCAGCAACAGTGGCTGGTTATATTAACACTTGTCATGGGCCAATTAAGAGTGACCAGTCAGCCAGCTGCATGACTTGGAGAAAACTGGAGCACCCACAGTAGATCCAAAGTAGATCAAAGGTTTGGATTGAACAGGGGATATTGGAGCTATGTAGCGACTGCGCAGACATGGCAAAAATAAGCGATTTTAAGAGATAAAAATTAAAGTCAAACTCAAAGATTTATTTCTATAGCACATTTTATAATGGAGCATTAATTAAATGCTTACATATTTCTATTATCTTCTATTAACTAGACAGAAAGCACAAACTGAGCAGGTTTAGGATAGCAGGGGCAAGGAGAAACTCCCTAAAAGTTATAAGAAAGAAACCTTGGGAGGACCAAGATTTAAAAAGGAACCAACCTCCCTGGGTAAAAAGTAAATTATCTAATTTTGAACTTATAAAATCTTACATTACGTTTATTGGGTACACATTAAATGTTTAGTTAAACATCACATTTTCCAACCATTAACAACAGAAATGACGTTCTCTGCCAATCACATGGCTGCCACTCAATGCATGTAGGCATATCAAGATGACCTAATAAAGTTCAAATCATACCTCAGAATGAAAAAGAAAGGTGATTTAAGCGATTTGTATTCATTTACAGGCTACATCTCTACTGTCCTTAAAGTCCAAATCTGTTTACAATGTCAGTACACCGGCATATGCCGCCTGTAAATGCATTTTTCTTTTTTTTTTTTGCTATTTTATTTACCTTAAACCAATCGGAAATACAAATCAGTGACTTGACTGATAGGCATGTTTACTGCTAGAGCACAGTAAAGCATTTATTTCAGCTGTATTTAGTGATGCTCTTAACTGGGGATTTCTAAGGCTAATGATTCTAAGATGCTGCAGCAGAGGCAGCACCTGATCATCATTAGAAACAGTTTCATTGTAGTGTTTGACGATTATGGCAACTGCACTTTTGCCATTTTCTAAAGATTTTTCACCATGTCTTACATGTAATTATGAACTGATGTATCTCTATGCTTAAGTCAGTTTTTGGCATGGTATTAATTATTGAAAAAAGCTATAAATAAAGATTTTCTGCATATAGGTCACTGCCTGTACACTCTCCCTTGCCACAATTTAAATTATATTTCTGGGTGTTGAGGATAATACATAGTACCACCGCACCTGCATTCAATTTGTAATCACTCTTGCACACATTGTGATCTGTATTGACTTTACAGTTATTCTGTTTGTTACCACAAATTTGGGATGTTAGCTTAAAAATAAACCTTTTACATAACTTATTAACATTTTAAACATGGCACTTTCACACCAATTCTAGGGACTAATTAAGAAGGAACTATCCTGCATAACAATCTCCTGAGAACTACTGTACATTCATTAGGGTTTTTGTTTTTTTTTGCACTCGCACCATCAGAAGCAACGCTTTGTGGCGCTATAGTGACATAAACAGTACGAATTTCTCTTAAATGACTCATAATCGGATTCGATCTCTTAGGGTGCACAACTTCACCTCTGATTTTCTATGTACTGAGAAAATATACAGCATTCTAAGCACTACAGTCATGTTCATGCACTACTGTACATATATCTCCAAATCCTGAAAACTCAATACACAATAAAACTACAGATAAAACTGACAAAAGAGAAGAAAAAACCCTCATCATAAACACATTATTCTAACAGGCCCCACTAAAAGACAAAGTAGAGAGAAAGACACTAGAACAGCAAGCACAAAATCTTAAATTTTAAGTACAAATCTGTTGTTTTAGTTCTTGTTGATGTGTCTAAATACCTAACACAGGACAACACTGCTGAATCTAAAAACTATTTTAAACTTCTGACAAATTACTGTTAATGAGCAAACATTTAAGCATTACCTGCTCCTGATACATCCAAAGTAGCCTGGTGAGGTAAATTCCAAATATAGATCTTTATTATATACTAGGAAATATTTCATTCCATTTAAAAAAAAATCTGGACTTTTGATTAATCTGACCACAGTACACAGATCCACCGTGTGACTGGTCTATCCATAGAGTCCAGAGTCCATGCCGCTTCTGGAGATGCATTCACATGGTTAACATAAGTGTTAAGTAGCATTTGTGACTGTAACTCCGTATTGTAAAGGTTTGTCAGAGTTATCCCTTCTCAATATGGTTCCTATATTAGCTTGTTGCATGGTGGTTGTTGATGCACCACCATGCACCATTGTGATCTGAGGGATCGAAGATTCATCTTAAGCTTGTGCCCTTGCCCTTTACCACTGAAATTTCTCCCAATTCCTTGAATTGTTTAATGATTGTTATGAGGAGACGTGCAAATTTCTTCCAATTCAAAGTTCCAGGTCAAAGTAACTTAAAGTGTAGGAAAGCATTTTTTTAGTTTACATTTTCCATTCCATCCCAACATTTCTGATTTGGGATTGTTATATTTTTTTAATTCTCTAATGTCTCTGCATAAGAACTGAAGTCTAGTCCTGAACCAAGGTTCTAAATACTAAATACAGAAAGATAATACAAAGATAAAGCTGTTTTGTAGTATTTACTTTATAGTAAATATGTGGACATGCACACACTGTACACAGCATCATTCATCCATCCTAGCATCAACTAATCAACTTGATCTCTTCACAAAAACAAATTCAGCCTGGCAACATATCATGCATTCACAATCACTTACAAAAGCACACTACAGTGTGGTTTTGAGCCCTGAGGCCAAGGTGAGATGTTATACCACGCTGATAAGAATATACCTGAGCTCACCATCCACCATATTTTTGCAAATGCAACTAAAAAAAGTAGGAGCTTTAAAGTTGAGTGTTTCCAGAGCATAGTGACATTACTTTAAAATTGATGATTATATTATTATTAAGTTGAGCACTCTTCCTAGAGTTGGTCCTCCAGAAACAGATGGTGTCAAAAGAACACATTGACCACAACAGAGTTTCAGTAGTTCTTTGCAGAGATGAGAGAACTTGCTGGAAGGACATCCATCTCAGCAGCATTACATCAGTAAGATCACCATATGACAACTCACTTGGAGCTTGCCAAACAAAATTAAGCATACTCTAAGCATGTGGGCGAAAAAAATCATTTTAATTATTAATTTAATTTTATTTATTTTTCAAGCTTGGGGTCCTGTTTTCTTGCTCAATAGCTTTGTCCACTCACTTTGTGCATCTGTCTGCTCTTTTTTGTGTAGCATAAAGGCAGTTGTGCAGCATGCCCAAGCAGAGCGATGAGGCTGTAATTCATTCATGTGTTACATTGTATGTAAAGCAATTTTGGGGACAGGTGTGTGAAGTTTCCATGAGATATCCTTTGCTAACAGAGCCTTGCTTTATAGAACAAAAGGCAGAAAAAAGGACAAGTGAAACTGCAGACCCCAACGATTAATCTACACTGCCTTATTTTAAAATTCTCAAATGGAAACAGTTTGTAGCCCATCCAGTACGATGCTTAATGCTTTCGTCCCCCGCTATATCTTTTAAATGGAAAGGGACCACAATAGGGGCACCACTGTCCAGATGTTATTTGGGTTTTTCTGGATCATTCTCAACACATCCACACTAACAATGTACATTTTCTGACCTCAATACAAAACTAAACAAATACAAAATGAGACAAACCTAGACTAGTGTAACATTAAAACTTTAAAGTAACTTTATACAACATAGACTTGGTGGTAATATTACGTTATAATAGGTTGATATTGATTAAATAACTTTTGCATGACTGTAAGTACATACAGGTTTTTTTAATGAAGTTCTCAGTTAAAGTACAGAGTATTTCAAAACAGTAAAGGAGCCCATAACCGCATTATAGGCTTCCATGCTAGTGTCTTTAATGTGCTGAGCATGATTCACCAACACACACATCTGCTCAATGGTCACTAGGATGGAGGTGCATGGTAATAAAAGCACTACAGTCAGTATTTATACATATACAAAGTCCAAGTGTAACTAGAAAGCAAAAGTTTATAATTAAACTTTAATTGGGCTTGTCAAAGCCAGACAATAATTGTTAAATGATTGCTAAGTGGTTGCATTTACGACTATATTGCAATTCCATGGTTAACTGGATGATTAAAACCAGCTTTGAACCTGCATCGAACGGGACATTAACTGTACTGTATCACTACTTTTTAATCTATAAATTTCATTGCACACCCCACATTAAGTGGGGTTTCAAACAGCATTAACACCAACAAAACATGGGCATAAAACACAAAACACAACACTGTCACTCTTCCATGCGCAGACTCCAAACATAGAAAACGGCAAACACGATGTCAGGGATCCCTTACACCCCTTGTCCTACTCAGTGCACCCGCAGAGAAAGAGACAAACACAGTAATTCAAAAGTTTCATTCATGAGTAATACCAAATAATAATTGAGATACTGTCTCTGGCTTTACATGTACAACAGGTGACTGTAATCATGATTTTGTGCAAGAGATCTATCCGTGATTGGCCAATTCTTTGAAGAGTTAATGTAGGTAGATAATCTATTTTTCAATAAATGCAAGAAATAATTACAAATACAAATACCTTGCAATTGACAGCATTGGCCATTCTTTTGGCAGACATTTTTTGCTAAGCCTTGTTTTTTTTATTCAGTTCCTTTTTTAGTTTAAACCGATAAATAAGGTTAATTTAACAAATAAGGAATGCTTTTCACATTTTC
The DNA here is from genome assembly GCA_034780255.1 of Parotocinclus maculicauda. Classification (NCBI taxonomy): domain Eukaryota; kingdom Metazoa; phylum Chordata; class Actinopteri; order Siluriformes; family Loricariidae; genus Parotocinclus; species Parotocinclus maculicauda. Next base: position 34,473 of record JAUZSU010000906.1, read on the forward strand.
ACCATATTATGGTTATGGACAACTACGTTTTTTTATGGTGGTGGTGTGACGTCATGCATCATACGACATTTAGTAAGATGCTGAGCGTAGTGCGTACGAGGTACTATGCATACTGCACAGTCGGTACTGAAAGAGCATACTCCTTTAAAGGTGAGTGGTGAGTAGAGTACGTACTGTTTAAATATGCCATTTTGGATGCAGCTCCAATCTTCTGTATGAGTGTTCTATCACATCCTTGTGTATAAGACAGTTTAAGATGTTTAAGACTTCGAATAGATTACTGTAGTTTATTGACTTTTGTCTTATCACTGATCCCTGAACATATTTATGGTTTGTCATATGTTGTTTTTGGCTGGATCTAAAGTTCTCATTTAAAAGCTAAAAAAACCAGTCTCAAACAATGATACCAAGGTCTCACCTCCCTCACTAGCACTGACAGACACAGAAGGCACAAATTCGCCACTAACACTGACAGATATGGTGGCTATAATTTCTTTCACTAGTACACAAAGGAGTCTTTGGGAAGCTTCTTCTTGTTTCATTAAAACTGCAAGACACAGAGGACACTCCTTCACTGTAACAAGAACTGGGGCCTTACCTCATTCACTTGGGCAGTAAAAAATGAAATGAAAATAAAAAAACTAATGCTTTGCTCTATTGTGCATTGTTTTGTAATGGGACAGCTGTATCTTAAATATTACCATTGGTTTACTGATTGACTCTGCATGTTTTTTTTTTCCAGGACTGCACATTTTTCGAATATATTTAAAGCTCTGGTTGATCTGGTATCATTCATACCTTAAAGTCATCGGGCAGCAGCAACTTGCAGGTCCTCAGGAAGCTGAGAATGTAACGGAAAATCTCCCCGTCTCTGTCAATGAAATAGTGCTGCTTTAGACTGTCCAGCACAATGGGTTCAGTGCCATTAAACAGCCGACTTATCCTGAAAAACATAAACAAATACATTTAATAAATAAATACATTTAAGAAAAATATTCACACAAGAATGCATGCTGTTAACAGAGCACATGAAACAATTACCACTTATTTTTCCATTTTATTAGTGGCATGCCAGAAGCACATTAGCACTCTGCGTTGAGCCGAGGGGCTCATGGCACATCTTGCAACCTATCGGATATATTTCTCCCTTTTTTGCTGTGTTTCCAGGAAAAGGTGGAAATAATGAAGGCATGCCATTTCACTGCTATGATCTCAATAAATTGGGACATGCCAAAATATGTTACATAAACATGCCACAACATTTTCCAACAAAATTATTCATTTGAACAATTACAATTAAAATAGGATATAAAACTAAAAGTATTTTAAGAGTACACTTCAATCATAAATCAATATCAGTAAATAACAATAATAATATGTTTATGCTATTTTTCCATGTATCCTAAATGTAGTAAATAAACCTAAATGTTCCTGTGTTCAGTGATTGCTCTTTAGTTTCGTATTGGAGCACCACAGTAATGAATGCCTATGAATTGTCTGTAATTTTTATTAAATAAAATAGTAAAACACAAATTCAAGTCAAATTCTAGCCAAAGCATTCCTTTAATGTTCTCTATCAGCAGTGGAGGTAACACATAACATCGTAGCGCACCATTTAGCCCAGACCAAATCCCTGTTTAACTAGATTCAACTGGACAAAATATAAGATGGATTCTTAAGACAATAAGAACGACAGTCATTTGAACTCACTTATATTCTGTCCCGCCTTATCCTTAGATGGATTTCTTTCGTTACGTTTAGTTTTTATGTTGCCATCTGATATTATTCTTCCATCTCTTCTTATTTTTTTCTATAGTCAGACTTTCCTTGCTCAAAAAATTACACTAATCCTTTATGACTGGAAGTGTACAGAACACTGCTGTGTTATCAGCTAAATTTCCAAATTATTGACCTTATTCCAGAGTATTGACCCCTGTCCTTTACCCATTCTTGTGTCTGCAGAGAGTCATGGGTAATGGAGGGAGTGTGACATTCAGTATATACAATTAATTGACAATAGATGATGAGCACAAATGTTATTTTATTAGAACTTACATTATATTTAGATGTCTAAATGTTTTAATTTAGACAAACTTATGACAGGTTATGCACATTTTGTTACTATATTATAATGGATGCAGTTGCAATGTGCTTGTAATGCACCTTCTGAAAGAACAAATTGGTAGGACGGATTCTTTCTTTATCTTTCTAAATTGCTTTTAAATAGCATAGCAAGTTGAGTGTCCTAACACATGGTTCACAGCTTGTGACCAAACACCTCAACACAGGTATAGTATGTCTGTACTTTGATATATCCTGCAACCCATCCAATAGTAGCCATATAGTCCAGCACAGAGCACAAGGAACCAACCTCACAAAATGTGTCTATCCATTGCATTGACCTAATGCATGTTTTGGAATGAGTAGTTTTGGTACTGGTCCGTGAAGATCCAGGGTTTAAATCCCATCTCTGCCAAACTGCTACTGTTGGGTCCCTGAGCAAGGCCCCTAATCCACAATCAGTTCTGACTCTGGATAAGGGCACCTGCTAAATGCTAAAATTTATCGTAAATGGTTTAATAAAATAGATGATTAAAAGCAAATAACAAGTGACGTATTTTTTCACAAACAAAGATTGACAATATTAGGTCTGTTATTCAAGAAATTCTTGCTTGGTTTTTTGCTGTGTGAACAGTCCCACAATTCAAGCAACAGTTGACCATAACCGACAAGGCACAAAATGATTAAAATAGTAAAAGACGAAAAAATATATCTTAATATTGCTTCTAAAAGAGAAAAATAGAATTAAGAAATAACACATAGAAAGATAAGTTATATATTAGTTGCTAGATATTACATTTCTTAAAAAGTATCTACCTACAGGTTTATATTCTGGTTTTAGAAATTAATTTAAACAATCATTTTACACTTCAGTTATGAACTCGCACTGACCAGCCACAAATTGAAGACCAAATGTTTGTCATGGTCTACATCTTTCAGATAACATTTGATGCAACTCCACTTGACTCACCTGTCTTAGATTTTATAAACCAGTGGAGAGTTGAGGTTTTATCACTGTGGAGATAATCATCACTTGTAATGTAATTCAGCTGACAAAAATAGTTTAGGTTTTTACCTTGTGGGTGTTTGTCATGGACTGTTATACATTGCCAAAGAAAACAGATTAGAGAAAAGAGACATTAACATAAGAATCAACACACAGGTGTTTTATACTTTTAAGACTATAGCTCTGAGATGAACTCAATTTGTATTACAGTCCTTCACTTTCTAAAATTCAGGTGGATGAGGAACTGCACTACAAAGAAAATCTGTCCACTTCAGTACCTTCAACGCAAGACAGCAGAGTAGTAAGCTCATCTTATTTGTGCTTTTCTCCCTCTCCATCGTCCACACTCTCTGCAGCTGACAAGGCAGCTTTTGTAACCTAATAAAAGATATCAAATGCTGAGGATGCTATTCATGCTGTCAGCTCATTCTTTACTAGCATGGATAAACATACAAGGGTCCTATTTTTTTGTAAACCAAAGTTTGTTGTTCATAATGCAGTTAATCATATTTTGCAACATTAGGTAAATCCTATGTTTATTGTACATTGTACAAAATAATGTACAATATAATTCTTAAAAAATCCACAATGTATACATGCAAACAAGTGCCATTACCAACATTTTGTCCTTAATTATACATTAAAAGTCTGATCTTCATCCAGGTCACTACTATGGATGAACACATTTTGCCTAAACTATGAACATGAAACAAATTATTTAGATGTCCTAATCAAACAAATTCTTTAATCATTCACAGTTTAAGTGTGAAAAGCATGTGAATCTCTCATGCTCCATTTAATGGGATGAGATTGAAAGTGGGTTGTAGAGCTACCACGACCCACAAAGGGACAAAAAAGGCTGCCCTTGTCAAGATTTTATTTGTTTCAATTAACGATGCTTCAGCATAACTGTCTATTCGCAACAGTCACAGTAAGAGCCAATTTAATGAACCCAGTTACCCTAATGTATGTCTTGTAATGTGTGATTAAATCTGTGGACCCAGAGTAAACTGCTGCAGATGCAGGGAGGACATACAAACTTTGCACAGGCAGAGTCCAAGGTTGGGATCAAACCAGTATCACACCTTTGGAGCTGTGGTACAATTGTGCTTACTTGAGATGCACAGATTCCAAATTCCAATTTTTATAACATATGACTGGCATATTCATTTTTTCTTTTCTTTCTTAGCGTTATAAATGACAGTTTATTGCTAGTTTTTATTCAACTTTCCTTTTGATGGAAACTTCTGCCATTAAAAAGTAACAGCAGCAGCTTCTTGCTCCTATCTGGCTCTGCACTATTAGCAGAGTTAGCAATAGCTTTGTTTACATAATTAGTGAGGTGGTATTGTTTTTATTGTCTTACTATTGTTAAGAGTGTGTTTGGAGCTTCACGGCTTACATTCATTTTAAAACGCTGAAAACACAGTTGTTACCTAAATAAAACCTCCCTTAATAATACTGTGTTATATAGGAAGTGAAGCGCACCCTTAAGTGCACTTATTAGTAGCATTGGAGCCCAACTGAAATCCAACATGTCCTCGTAATCAGCGTGTGTCAGCACCGGTCTGTCTCGTTTTCAAAATAAAAAAAAAATATTAAAAAAAAAATACAAAAAGCAGTTTAAAGCTGGAAATGTGTTTAAAGCAGATTTAAATTGTGAATTAATGTTAGTGAAAGCTGTGTTTTTCATTTGTGTCTGTATTTGTGGTGCTATTGCTTTCGTGTGGTGTGCAAGTGTGGCTATCTGTGACCGGCACAGAATCGGTTATATGAGGCTGACTGACCGAGCACCAGTCGTGGCCGATCAGACTAAAAATGCATTTGCTGAAATGCCTACATTTATTAAACACAGACATTTCCAAAACTCTTCCACACCAAAAATAAATGATTTCAGTGTGTTCCTTAGAATATGAAAAGTGTTATAGGCAGATTATAATGTTTTTCTACTATTATTACACAGACTAGATCATTCTTGGTAATTAATATGAATAATTAAAAAGGGATTACAACTGTTTTTTCCCCATAAACTGTATGAAATTTTGTCTCTTATACATCCATAAGGCCATGTCTATTTACTTTTTTGGTTGCTTTGCATTATCATATCAACATTATCTGAATTTTCTGGGTATATGTCAACATAAGCCAAATACATATATTCATTAAATGTGCTCACTTCTCTGAGTACAGAATGCCATCATAAGATAATCTGTAGTAAGTATCATAAGTAATCTGTACCTTGATATACATGTACCCATACAGGTCTTCATGCTGTGTACGCAGGCTAAGCCAAGTCCTTACTACAATTTCAATTACGATTACAAGAACGTATATTACAGTGCTATGTATCTTCATTATTTGTGGGTTTGTTTGTTTGTTTGACTTCTTTTAACGTCGCTATTGGCGTCTTATTTGTTTGTTTTGGTGGTTGTTCGGTTTAGTTGATATCAATTTAATGATTTTTACGTATTTGATTACGGTGTGTGGTTTGGTTTTGTTAAAGCTGTCCTACATTGTGGTTGGTATGCCAAGGTTTTGCCGTTTTATGTTAATTTAGTGCATTTGGTGAGTAGGTGTTCGATGGTAATGAGTGTATTGCATTGATCACATATGGGTGGATGTTCTTCCTTCACCAGGTGGGACTGTGTTATATGGGAATGTCCGATACAGCATCTTGTTTATGTTGTCTGATCTAGTCCTCCTCCAGCTCGTAGTTTTGGTCCTGTATGGATTATTATTTGTGGGTTCCACTGTGGAATAAAGTTTCTGATCCAGACATCAGTTTTTGGTTTTGTCTTGAGTGATAAGTAACATAAGGGGTTCTAAGGTTCTATTACTTGGTTGTTATCATATTGATTTTGGAAATTTTGGCTAAGAGATCCACTCTCTACTAAGAACGCTACTGGGTTTAAATGCAACCGATTATCAAATATGAAAACAAGACAGGACTTTTGTGATATTACTTACTATAATTAAACATTAGGCAGTTATTATGACTGCCTAGATGTGGTATACATGCTAAAATAGGTTGCTATTGATGTATACATTTCAGCTTCAATAAATATTTTTTCAAGCAAAGGAAAAAAAATTTTTTTTACATCGATTATATACGTTTTTATCCCACATTGATCAGAAAACCTGTATGAGCCAGCTTTCACTTGTTCTCGTTCTTTATATATAAACCTCACAATCTTGCAACCTCTCTTTCATTTATGGCCTCTGTCTCTCCGTGTCCCCTGTTTTTGCCCTCCCCTGGAAATCGATGCAAAATGCTTTATAAAAAACCAATACTCATCTCCCTGTTGTGCCTCAGGTCTTCCTTTCTCATATGCACTTGCAATTCTTCCAGCTAGAATTTCACCATGCGCCTCCAGGCCAAGTCTGTTTTTCCTCTTCACTTTTTAAAAAAGCAATTAAAATGCTCCCTGTTTTTCTTTTCCTCTGCTCCCTCTCTTGGTCCTTCTATTTGTATGTTTCACTCTCTCTCATTCACTTGTTTCTTGTCTCTTTACAAATTTCTATGCATCTTACTCTCTCTTTGTATCATCCTGCTTCACATCCTTTGTAAAACAGCACCTCCTGCCCCGAGTACCTGAGAATATGGGAATCTCTTTCAGCTTTGTTTCAGTCATTAGAGATATACCCAGCTGCTTCAGAGAGGGATAATATGAGAAAGAGAGATTGAGACATTCTTCTGTAATAGGCACAAAAGGATCACTGTGGATGGTGGTCTGATTGTGTTTCTTTGTGTGTGTGTTTGTGTGTGTGTGTTACAATGCAATATGTACGGCACTTCACTCAACTTTGTATCAGAGTGTAACTCTAGCTGTTCTCCACTCAACTGCAAGTTGTTTACCCTCGCTCTCGCTCTCGCTCTCGCTCTAGCTCTAGCTCTAGCTCTAGCTCTCTCACTCACACGCACACAGACACACGCACACAGACACACGCACACAGACACACGCACACAGACACACGCACACAGACACACGCATAGTGGAGCACGTTGCTTTGTTCCTGAAGAGGTTTGCAAAGCTGCTGTGCGTACGTTTGCACTGGGATCACCGCTAAGCTTGAGGAGTACTGTTACAACTCTCCCAAGAGCCAAGCATGCACTGCTAATCAGTCACAAGCGTTCATCTTCCCAATACAGCCCTCCTGTCCAAATGGTGCTACAAAAGACCTGCTATTCCATCCAAAGCTCAGCACTAATCTGGTCCTAATCCTCTCCCGTCAGGTCCAGAACTGAGACTGTGTAAAACCTGATTACATGAAATCCATGTTGGAAATAAGCATGTATGGTATTTGTAGGTCATGTCTACATACAGCTGCTTACAGGAAAACTGATATGAATTTAAATATTAAATCCTAATTTTTAACACTGAATTCAATTAAAGTACTCATACGAAAGCTGGACATAAGGCTCGTCACTCGACAGGCAGCACGCATATGCCAGAAGAGTTCAGAATTATCACAAATTAATAAACTGAATTCTTTGGGTAAAAATTAACCAGAGGAAATTGGTTTGTGACAGTTATATTAAGAGGTTTGTAAAGGGTCAGATGGAAAGTTTATGAGTGTGCAAAAAGACTTTCAGGAAAAGTAAAGTCCTGAGCAGCTGCTACTTAATGAAGTGTGTTTGTTTTCGAAAGCACCAGACTTGCTGCAGTGGGATTCACACATGCGTGTAGAGATGGCCAAGAGCGCAGAGTTCAAGCTCACCACAAGGACAGTTCACAACCACATGCTGTTTCCTCCAAGCTGTTTCTATACTAATGCATCATAGCACATCAATCACTAGGCATTTCTGATTAATTAAGCTTTAACAAAAGTGTAAAAAAACTAAACAGAAGAGATAGATGAATACTTGGGAAGTACCGATGATAAGAAGTCAAGAAAGGAAAATGTAGTTGAAAGCAAGAATAAATACAATATGCACTGCCAATTTAGCTAATTTTCCCCACCTACAAAGAATGGAGAGGTCTGTAATTTTTATTGTAGCTACACTCCAGCTGTGAGAAACTCAAAAAAATCCAAAAAGTAACATTGTATTGTTTTGAAATAATTAATTTGCATTATATTGCATGAAATAAGTATTTGATACAATAGAAGAACAGAACTTAATATTTGGTACAAAAAGCTTTGTTTGCAATTATAGAGGTCAGACGTCTCCTGTAGTTTTTGAACAAATTTGCACGCAGCAGGGATTTTGGCCCACTTATGTGATGCCATTGGCCCCTGTGATTTTCTTGATTTTTTTAATATATTTTTTTTAGATTCTGTCTCTCTCAGTTGACCTGTAAAAAAAATACAGATCTCTTAATTTTTTGTAGGTGGGAAAACTTGTAAAATCGCAGAACAATGACCCAAAAACAACTAATTGAGTACCAAAAAACATAAAGGAATGCTGTTACACAAAATAGCTCTATGACGTAACAAACAACTAAAATACAGCTCAATTATTCACCACCAACTAAAATTCCTAATCAGTTCTAATGCTCAAAAACATCCCAAATACATAATTCGCTCAAACACTCACAATCAGTTCAAATTTAATCATGTCAAATACGCACGGTCAGCACAAATAGCTCAAATACTGACAGTGAGCTTAAATGTTCTATAACAACTCAACTACCTAGTTATTTCCAATTTTCAGAAGCAATTCAATGACTAATAAGTTCAGCTGAAAACTCACAACCAACTTAACTACCCAATCAGCTCAAATATTCACAATTAGCTTAAATACAAAAAAAATGTCAAATACTCACAATCAGCACAAATAACTAAATACAGCTCAAATAACAGTCATTGTCAGCTATTTAAATCCTTATTACAGGACTATCTGTAAGCTTCTTTTGTCAAGTTAATATACAGATACAGCATTTCAAGGTTACTCTAAGTCCAGTACTCAACCTCAGATTTGTGCATTACTAAAAACACCATTTAATCTTTTTTTCAAAATTTTAATTCCAAGTGTCCTAAATTGAAAGGAAACTGAAATTCCAGTTATCAGTCTTGGTGACTTATATGTGTTGTTTGATTTAACAATGAATGAGCCATTGCACTATGCACTAAATATGTAAGGAAGGAGAAATCAACAATGGGGAGTAAAGATGGGACCAGATGCTGCCAATCAAGCTGGACAAGCTCCTATATGGCACTGGAGTGAGACTGCAGCATGAGGAAGACACACAAGGTCCATCTGGGGACTATCTCCCAGATGGACTCTAACATCCTTGCTTTACCCCTTCACAGTTTACCCCCTCCACTTCCACTCCACACAACAATAGCAGCAGTGCTCCAGCTATTCAAAACCTCTGTCATCTTACACACAGGGGAGAGATGGGCAGATTAAAGCCAGGGTGGATTCACCAAGCCAGTGTGTGTGGTGTGTGTGTGTGTGTATGTATGTATGTATGTGTGTGTGTGTGTGTGTGTATGTATGTGTGTGTGTGTATGTATGTATGTGTGTGTACGCGCGTGTGTGTACTCTCAAGTTTTTCCTCAAAAATGGCTGCAACCTTGCATCTTTGCAGAATTACTGTTTCGTTGTCGGTTGCAGTTGCCATAGTTACCTGGTCATTCCACTTGAAGTCGGGAGTAACGGTAAGGCGTACACGCAAGACAGTTCTAGTTATTGGCTGAATTGCAGCTTCCATCAGTATGGCAGGAATCTGGTGGGCACACTGCTTTACCTTGAGCCCAATGTTCACGTGGTGCAACATGTGTCCTGTAACCAGATCCACAGCCCATTTAAAAAACTTTTAATCACTTCTGTAGTAAGTCTTATCCTAAGAGTCCAGAGTGATTTCAAACACAAACGTTTATTACACAAACACACATTATTTGACTCCAATCTCTAATATAAGTAATGAAATGCTTAAGGCTTAAAAATGTAGTCTTGACCTCCACAAACAGAATGCATCAAACACCCACCTATCTCATCCTTGCGCATCTCCTTAAGTCGGTCCACTGTAAGGTTCCTCTCCTCCAGTCTGGCAAGAACAGTGGGAGGAAGCGTATTGAACTGGCGTAGAGGGTGTGCCCAGCCCCACAGACGCTTATCAAACACCTTGCACAAATTGAGCAGACGGTAGGTCATGGCCGGCCAGCGCTTCCTCAATGCAATCTCAAAGAGAGCCCTCATGATACGTGCAGAATTCTGTGGACACAAAAAATGATAGGCCAGATTAACAAATGTCAAATAGATAAGACAACAAATTCCTTATACACCATGTAGACAAATAAACAATGCTTCTAAGTAGTGGGTAAGCTAAACTATTTACGTCCACTACAAACATATGTATAAATGGCAAGTGTGTTTTAATCCCATTTACCTTTTTCAGGGTCTCCTTAGCTCAACTTCAGAATTCACAGCGCATAGGTGAATAGGTACACAAAATGGTTGACTGACTCAAGTCACATGACTTAACTTGGGTCAGACCATTCAAAGTTAAGGACTTACTTACTTAATAATGGACTTAAATTGGATTAATTTATTGGCAATTGACTCAATTTGACCTTTTCCATGTATTCAAAACATGAGACTTGACTTCGAAATGAGACAGATGACTTGACTGGATTTGATTTTTGTATGAAATGTTTGTCTTTATAGGTATTTAAAAGCTTTTTTTTTCATAATTCGGGAGATTGCACAAACACAGTGTAACAAACCAAACCTGCCAACCAAAGAAGCTCAAAACATGGAAGCAGCGATTCCAGAAATAATTAACTTTGTATTCAAGGATGACATTATCGATACAATTAGTAAAAAGAGAAGAGCAATATAAAAGGTCTGCGATACAAACAAAACAGCATCAAACTCACTACAAAACCCACAAACAAAGGTGCATAATTGTGTCTTCTATACAAACTTTTTGACAAGTCAAACATTAACAAGCATGATAAAATTAGGTTTATTTAAAATGTAGAAACGGGATTTAGAGCATCATGTAAGTATGTCTGGTTATGACTAGACTTATAGCAGAGACTTTACATGACTTAATTGAATATTACCACAGTAAATGAGACCTACTTGTGTCTTGCACATATGTGACTTACTCCCTCCTTTACTAGTGCTAGTCCATTACAGAGCTAACTAGAAGTTGCCATCCTTACTACTAAATGCAAGCAATAACAGCACAAACATCTGTGACAGATTCATGGATTATGGTGGTTTATTGTTTAAAGTGCTGGCCTGTGGACCATAAGATCCAGGGTTCAAATTCCACCTCTGCCAAGCTGCCACTGCTGGATCTTTAAACACCCATAACTACTTGAATCAGTTTTGTGCAGCATGGTATTGCTCATATCAAAATTGTATACGTTTTGTATTATATTGTATCACTCTGGATAAGGGCGTCTGCGAAACAACTTAATATAAATGAAGTGGATTGACCATGTCATCTATAAATTCATATAAAGCAGCCACATGACCTCTTAATCGAGAAATCATACCAGAGTATTGTCAAGTTTAAAAGATGAATGAAAGGACCCCACCAGCGGATAGAAATTCAAGTTTTTAGAAAACTAATAGTTTTAGATAGGTTTTGATTGTTGTAAATGCATCCACTAGTTCAAGCAATTGGAAAAAGTAATTCTATAGCATAAAGACATTCTGGAGAATATTGTACTTCAACTTGATCGCAAAATCTTGGAGAAAGTGTTTTCCAGCATCACAATGTTTAAATACATGAGCTTGAATGTGTATGTTTAGAATGCAGCAGGGTTATTATCGTTAACGAAAACGAATGAAATAACGAAAACTAAAATTGAAAAAACATTTTCGTTAACTGAAATA
>JAUZSU010000910.1:0-22675 GCA_034780255.1 Parotocinclus maculicauda
GCCATCTCCACATCATTGCATTCAGTTTTTATTCACAATTTGTTTAGTGTCCCAACTTTTTTGGAATCTGCTTTGTACCTTGGGTCCATACTGGTTGGAATGAATTAACTTTTTTCTAATTTGAAATTGAATTAGTGTTCAAAAACCTAAACCCAACATTTTACAATAAAACTTTCAGACTTCTAGTTGGTAAAAACAGAATATTGAGCACACAGACTTGATATTGACCAAGTCAGTGATGCATGCCTGCAACTGTTTACTCAGAGTGGACATTCCAGGACTAAAACACTGTCATAAATAAGTAAATAAAAATCAACATTTTGGTTGACTGTCATTTACACCTGTACAAAATAGTATCACATTCCACTCTCCTAAAGCAAAAAAAACCCCACAACTAATGACTAAATCATGAATATTTTTACATAATCGACCTGAATATTGGATGTCATTCCAATCTTCTTTGTTTGCCCTGTTAAGTTTAACTTATTTTATTAATGTGTTCAATAAAACTATGATACCTGCTACATAGTTTCCATTAGAATTGTTTGTCAACCCGCTGCAATGCATTATTCTACTTTTCCAGGAGCTGACAGTTACAATTTAGGTTTAGATTTGCAAATATTTATGTTATGTTAAACATAAGAGCAGCAGCATTTCCAGTGGTCTCCTGTGACAAAGAGTTGCAGGCATGCTAACTTCAAAGGATATTACCAAGAATACAGAATAAAACATCAGCAGAACACCAGAGTCTCAAAGTACATAAAACATTTAAAGCTAAACATTGTAAATGTATTTTAGGGTGGATTTTCCTTTGAGTTCACTTATATACCGCACTGTGCAAAGTCTTAGGCCACTATTAGATAAGATATACATTTTTTTTTAAACAATGGTGTATCGAACATTTATAATTATTTCTCAGCGTCTTTATTATAACACAACCAGAAAACATTTGTACGACATTTGTAGGCAGTATTAAAACACTGATAAAAAAGAAAAAAAGAACGATTTGAATGTAAAACAGTGGAAAAGAGTATTATGGCATGATGTGTTCAAGTTTTCAACGTTTTGTATCCAATGTCGATATATAATACATTAATATATTTGCATCAAAAACACACATTTGCTTGGAATATTTTTAAAGTGTACTTTACTAACACAGTTAACTAAACACTCCCTGTACTATATGTATTTACTGTATATGATATGAAAAGCTGTAATTCCATACCTTGTATTGAAAAATGAACTGAAAGTTTGTTACCCACTTAGTTCAGTTGACCATTGTCTAGGCATATATTTTTATTTATTTTATTAATTGTATGTGAAAACATTTATTGGATGTCTCGGGCATATAACTGCTTTTTAAATATAAATTATGTATGATTTAGTAACAGGGTTGTGTAGATTTGATTATACATATAATACCACAGAACCATAGGGACCATATATTTAATGAATATGAATGATATTTAAAATATATTTTCTATTTCTGGTCATTGAAAGTTAATAAATACAGTTTAAAAATGAGAGTAAAACTACCAATTGGAATCCTTCCATAACAAAACACAAAAATGTTTAATTACCTTAATTATGTGTATAAATAGAAATGCAGTGGATGATATATGCAAAACAAACAAACAGACAAAAAACCCACAACACAGTTATTGAAAAAATGTTATACAGTAAGTTGAATATTGTTATTGTTTGGATTTTTCTTTATCTTCCTTATTATTTTATTTCTTATATATTCTGATTCTGCCATTAAATGAATCTTGCAGAACTAACCGTAAGTCATACAGACATGATATATGATGTCAGGCACATGGACTCTACAGAGATGAATGAATCTACAGTGAAGCCAAATGCATTGATGCTCATAGTTTCTACGCCATGACATCTACATTGTCCTCTCAATGGCCAGCAGTGCTAGGCTGCTTAGACAGCTTTGGCCCATTGTGTTTCATGACTAAATCCTTTATAAACAGGAGAAAATCCTTTATATACCTGTAGATCTGGCCCCGGTTATTGCCACTAACTATAGTAGTTTTTACAGCTGAAGCATTGCACTGTCAACAACAACAAACTAACAAAATAATATTAAACTCGACCAAGGAAATGATACAATTATGTTAAACTGACATACTATGAGTGTGTTTTATTTACAGTGTAAGAAATTAACTATTAAAACGGTCAAGTAATTTAACTTAGAAAATATCAAGAAATGGGTTGCAGTTTGTCTGTTTTAACTTCACTTATAAAATCCGTGATGGGACTGAGCTCTCAATGATTAAGTGACGGTGTATATCTCAAAATATCTGCCAATGATCATAATGCAGAAGCTCCAGGTCAGTCTGAGACTCTGAGCGTCTGGGGTCAGGACAAAATCCTGGCATTTATCCAATGATCATCCAGTTTTGAGGCAATAAAAAAAATGTTCCATGCAGTCTCATTGAAGTGAATGGACACTCAGTTTCCAGGGGGAAATGCATTGACCACATAAGAAATGAATTTTTGAACTATATCGCATTGATGCTACGGGCTTTGTGATAAGTAGCTGATTCTAACGCATTTGTAGTCAATGAAATGTTAACACAACTGTACATGTTTGACCATTTTTTTTTTACATTTTAGGTAAAGCTGAGCTTCCCTTGCAGTCTTAGAAAAATCATGGCTGGTATTTAACATATCCAAACTGAATCTGTTAAAAAATCCAAGTAACTGAAACTACAAAATGACAAACATTGAATAATTTTTGGTCATTCAGCGATATAAAATATATAACAGGTTTCATATGAATCGTGAACTATGGCAGTTTGAACCTTACTGCTGACGTGTGCATTGAATAACATTATACTGCCGCCTAGTGCACTTTGCCTGTCTTCGCACCTCACGCACTGTCGCATACAATGTACATAATAAGGAATGGTCACTCTTGTGTCTAACCGCAGGCTTTGAAAATGTGTTTAAATTGAGATTTTGGCTTTGTTAAACTAAATAGCATTCATGCCATTTGGTAGAATAATGTAATATTGCCCCAAAATAAGTAGAACATTGTTTGTGGATCAACCTCCCACGAAGTGCGGGGAAGTTCTTGCTGTCAGTCTCCAAAGTGTGTGTGCCTCCATGAAAAGTTGTTTACTCCATCTCATTACTTCCAAAAACAAGCTAAGTCTGTGTGTGCATCTCTGAGTTTGTCTGAGTGTAAGCTTGTGCACGAAAGCCAGAGTGGGATGTCAGAAAAATATTCCCAGTGTTGGAGGTGGGATGGTGGGGCACTCTCAGAGGAGCAACACAGTTCCTCCACCGCTTCTCTAATTAGGTATGCACGGATGCAAACAAATCCCCCTGCCCACACGTAGGCATCAGTGAAATGAGCCATGACTGCTGCTGTCTCCGAGACTCGTGCCGCCTGTGATGATGGGGGGTGGTAGGCTGGAGCTGCCACTCTGTATGTTGGTGTGTGTGTGTGTGTGTTAAGTTTACATATCATTTTGAGGACCAAATGTCACAAGTACAGATCGATCTGATATACTTTATATTGTGGAAAATTGCGTATTTTCTTTTTTTTCTTTCTTTTGAAAAAATTATAAGAGCCAAAAAAGATTTTTGTAGGTTACAGGGGTTTGGGTTAGGTCAGGTGTAGGTGTGATGTTAATTATCTACAATAATCTTATGCCGGAGGAAAGTCTGCACAATGATAGAACGAAAAGTGTGTCTCTGTGTGTGTGTTTGTGTGTGTATAGTTCATGTTTATTCAGTGAAAATAAGATGCTGTGTTCTCACATGACCTGTCTCCTCTGGGCTCATTTTATGATGCTAATGGTTTTGTTTCTTGTTTCATGTTCCTACTGTTCTTTGGCACATTCTATAGACAGGACCCAGCCCCTACACTCCTTAATAGACCTGTTTAAAGCCTAAATAGATGATCTTGCCATTGGTGGAGAAGACTACTCTTCCTATTACCCAACCAAGATTGCTTTCGAATGCCTGTTGCCTGTCAGTGTGCTAAGTTAAATTGTGCTCACAAACCCTGTTGCAAGCTTTAACTGAATAGGAATGTAGAAACAGGGGGATCGTAACAAAGAAAGTTTTATAAAGTACATATTAATGACTTTCCTGATCTAAGTATGCTTGTGAAATTGGTAGATTCTTTGTTCAACAGAAAAATCAGGGGATATTTCAAAATGAATATAAAGATTACACAAGAACTGCTGGACAATCTAATCCTGTCTATGCCCCATCACTGTCAGTGTGTTTTGGCAGTCTGAACAGTACTGAACAGTCAATGTGTGGTACTCTTATCCAGTTTGACATGCTTATGTTCGCCCCCATGAATATGTCACTTGTTACTCAATCACCATAATTAAGTTCGCATCTCATTTGAGTAATTGAACAACTTTCTTTGACTTTTCATTTGTTTAATGAAATCAAATGCTTCTATTTTAATCGCTTCATGTTAATTTTGAAATATCCCCTCATTTTTGTGAGCAGAGTATATTTTTACCATGCTTTACAGGAGAATAATCAGTTAGGTTGTGTTGACTATATATAGATATTTATAGCTTTACTTAACGTTTAAACAGATTGTAAAGTTGTAAAGGAAGTGGGTCGTTGTTATGCTTGAAGGTAAAATATCTGCCCATCTTCAGCTCTTTGTATTTCCAAGGTTTCTTTCTTATGGAGGTTTACCATTGCTACTGTAATCCTACGCTTGCTTTATTATGGCTTAATAGAGATTTGTAAACCTGTGTTCAGACAATGCTCTGCTGTTTATATCAAGATATATACCAAGCATAGTATAGGTATTATCTAATTTTTATATTATGCAGTCATCAGCAGAAATGAAAGTTTGGGTATTATTTTGCATTTCAAAGGGATTCAGTCAAATGAATTTCAGTTGCAACAGTATTTCAATGAATTAAGAAAGCAAATACTGTAATTAAGTTTTACTTGCTGGAATAATTATGTATCTATTATAATCTAATATGCAGAATTACTTATTTTGCACGGTTTAATCCTGTGTTATTTGGTTTAATCTATTAGACTGGTTTACATGTTTTTGAAAATATTGTCAACAAGAATAATCTATCACCAAACACACTAAACCAATGCACCACTTAACATACCTTGCCCAGCAGATAACAGCTTTCGCATGCACTTTCTAAGAAAGGAAGCAATTAATGACTGTGTCATCAGGGACTTAAAAATCCATTGATGGGATTTCCTAGTCATTTAATAAATTTAGATACTTAGCTATCTTCATCATTTTAATTAAGTATTACACAATTAAATTAAATGTTATTTAAACTCTAAATTCACATGTTATAAAAATACAGATAGGTAGTTCCAAAGGTTATGCTATAATAAGCTAGACAGTCTAAAACATTATGTTTACAAGAAGTAAAAATGCTTTACTTACTTCTTTGCACTAAGTGGCAGTATTGTCTACATAATATTCAGTTTTAGACTACAGTCAGGGTCCATGTTGCAATACCAGTAATGTTAAAACGTGTAAAACAGTATATAGTGAGCCCAATTAAACAATTACAGATATAAATTACTGTGCACACTGTAATTATTGGATGCTAATGCCTTTTCATGACTGTTTTTTTGGGTTATTATGTACAAATTACATTAGTTTAATATAGTAGTATATACGTAGCTAGTCTAACTTACTATTATGTTAATAAGTGCCTTCTTAGCTGCTTTATTAGAAGTGTGGTGGTCTGGCATAGAAGTCCTCAGAAAATTAAAAAATAAATTTATAGTAACTTATATTAGTGATGTTGTTGAAAGCATTTAGGTAGCATAAAAACCTAGTTTTATTGAAGTCTTTGATGCTTTATGATACAATAAAATATTAAACCTTTTGGTATTATACAGCATTGTGCCACTTGTCTGCATAAATTTACACCTGAGTGTCAGGTGCATTTAGATGTATCTTCTTATTAATCTTGCATGAAAATAAATACAGATTATATTTTTTTATGGATTTTTTTCACAAAGCTATGACACTACTCAAAATATCAAACAAGGTGCTTGGGGGCAATCACGCCATTGTAAGCTCTCTAATCTTAAAACTGCTGACACCTGAAGCAAGGTGCAAAAAAGACAAATGTCACTTCTTCAGAAACAATTAGTGAGGGAGCCTTACCCTGCCATGTTGTGTCGACTGTGGCAGACTGTCAGGTTGACTGTATGGAAGTGCCTATATATCGCTCAATGCAGACGTCTGCCTGTTTCTGTCAGTCACAGCTCTACATTCAGTGGTGTTTCTAGGATGCCTTCCTGGGGTGGGTATTGTGATATGTCAGGTGAACAACTAAAATCAATATGAAAATAAAACAATAATAACTGGAAGGGCTTCCTGAGTGCCTTTGCAGCAATTACTGGGGTTCATAAGTGTATTTTCCTGTATCTCTGTAAATAGTACTCAATTGTTTGATCCCCCCAATTATTTGATACATATATGTTTATATATATATATATATATATATATATATATAAATATAATATATATTATATTTATATATATATATATATTTTCTAGCCTATAACTATATAAACAGTTTCATAAATCTATGTTTCATGTGGCTAATCTTTTGTGTTGTTTGTAATTCTATATATTAATGCATTTTTCCCTTCTGTCAAGTGAAACAAAAGTAAAAAAAAAAATTGTCGTAATAGGATAGTAATAATAATAATAGTAATAGTGGATTACATTTCTTATATTATAATTATAATTTTAATACATTCTAAAAAACGTTTTGGTTTTGTTTTGGGGTAGATGACAGTGTTTCACTAATATCTTCAGTGGGATAATTTGCATGCAGCTTTCTTGTGAAAATATGCTTATTTACATTACAATATTTACATTACAGTAAAAAAAGTCTAAAAATACCATGCGGTTATGGTAATGAAAAAGGAACAGGGAGCACTAAATTAAATTACAGTTTTTGTAATTAAACTAGCTAGGCATCTACAGTGATTGTTTGTTAAATAGCACACGTGAGGATAAACTGCATGAAACAATACAAACAAGGATTATAGCTTAGATTAATAAGAAAATATGGTAAGGTGAAGAAATGAAAAGTATTAAAGGTAAAAGTTATAAAAAGTAATATTTTTTTACTAGGAAGGTTATAAGAAAATGTTATAAACCATTGTGTTGTTTTTATCTCATATTGATTCATACTATGGCCAGAAAAGGCCAGCACTGAGAGGATACAACTCTCTATTATAAACAGCTAGAGAAATGTTTACAGCAGTGTTTCATTTGCTGGGGAGATAATTTCTGTTAAACCCATAGCCAGATAATAAGTATTTCCACTGCACATACAGGCTGTATGGCTTCTCCATACAAAGTCAACTTAAAATATTTGTGCATTTTCTGTTAATTCACTGCCTGAAGTTTGCAGTCATAGATCTTAGAGATGAATTTATAAACACCAGCTAAGGTGAACTGCTAGAAATGGAGACATTTGATCCATTCATTTTTCAGTTGATAGAGTGTGTTTCTCTAGCACAGAGATGCATGTGACGGGCTGTTTCAGTTCTTTTATCTACATGCTGTTGACACCAGAGCAATTTACACCACCCAGTGCATCTGAAATGGATGTCCTATTGTACAAAGTCACTTTATTTAGCTATTTCTTTGCTTCTCTTAGTGAATGTGCTATAATTGCCATACTTGAAGTGCTAATGATAATGTTATAACGTGGATCAATTTGCTATGGCAATTGGGCTTACTTAATTGAGTCGATTATCAAGTCTGCAAGTGCTGAAGCTTATAGAGAGGGAGGATGAGAAAGTTGCCCTCAGGCTGTGTGTTAGTTTTGTTTGAGTCTGAAGTGCTGCAGGTCAAAGGTTGAGGTTCAGGGTAGAAAGGCAAAGAGGAAAGGCAGATCATGATAATATTCTCAAACCCTTGCCATATTGAAAGATAATCCAGTAATAAAGAAACTAAATATTCCTTGTGCTCGCTACATAGCACAGGGCCAGGAACCATTTGTATTAGCATAGTGCATTCAGAGTGGTACAGATAATATGTTTTCATTGAATTTGAAAAGGCCTTCAACCAGCAGTCAGCCATATGTAATGCAAATTCCTCTGTCAGTCCTTTGTTTAAGGGCACTCTAGGAAGAGATTTGAGTAAAGCAATGTCTCTTCTTATCCTTCATCACTTTCCTGTCTGGAGGTCTGGACAGCCTTGTTGAATTATCTCCAAAAGAGTTGGAATGCCAGCACGTCTCTCTGAGCTAAAGTGCTGTTGAACACTCGTGAGCATGACTGCAGGTCTTTGATAGGCCTGAGGTTTCGTAAAGAGTTCTCTCTTTTGAATGACTGCCTGACTAGTAAGGTTTGTTTGACATTTTCCTTCATTTTCTCCCAATTCAGTCTTTGTCAGTTTTCATCTGAGACACTGAACATAATTTTTAAAAACTATCTCGCATGCACTGTAAAACCTGAAGAGTTATGCCAACTTAAACGATTTGAGGAAACCAGTGACCTTGAAACAGTAGTTCTCAAACTGTTTCTGCAGTGCCCTCTTTTGTTCATACGAATATTTTCAAGCCCTGACACACACGTACAAACCTTAGCAGAATTGATAAAAAAATATTTTAAACGTTGTAATTCATAAATATTGCAAAACATCTTATTGAACAAAATAAAAGGACAAATCACATTTTCAGTGGACCTTTTGCAAGTGACATGCATTATGTATTTTATATTTTTGTAACAGCATTAATTTGCCTCTCTGTGTCATAAGACCCCACCACACACACATTAGCACCCCCCCTTTAAGAATCATCGTCTTAAACTGTTAAATTTTACTATCATAAATATTTTGAGCTTTAATAATATTCTGCTGATCAACTGTTGATCAACAATACACCCATTTATTGTGTAAATTGGAATCAAGTTATTTGCACAAACTATACATGAGATCATAAGGGGCAGCTGTTTACATCTGAAGGAAAACACTTTCTGCAGTACGAATTCACAGATGACCGCGATTCATTAGTGCCATTCTGATCAACAGGGTAGACAAGAATTTTATTCTTCTCACTCACATAGCAATAGTAATTATGCTTTTTTTTAAAAACTTTTTGCTACAGATGGCCTTGGTACTATACAATATTTGATTTTGAAATTAGTTTTAATTGGGAAACAAAACACAGTACTTTAATAAAGTTGTAAAATGTTTTTTGGTTCATATTAAAGTGAAATACTAATTAAAGTGGTAATTGAGACATTATAATGGGCTCAATGTCTTATGATGTCTTATAAGATATTATTTCATTAACATATGTAACCTTTAAACAAACAACACTGTTTCAATAGGCACACTGAAATAAATGTTTCATGGCCTATTTACAACTGTGTTATTCACATGAGTAAAAAAAAACTTATTTAAAATAAAGCAGCCTCCCCCCTTTTTTTTTTTTTAGCTGTGTGCATATCAGTAGCAGAGAGGCAAAGGGTTTAGGGAAACAGGAATCCGCCTAATGTTCCATGAAGACCATGGTGAATTTATATTGATGGGACTGTTGACTCTGAACCCCATAGCCATGATTTTTTCATAAGCCATGGGGAACAAGAAGTCAGTCAGCTGACAGGTGTTAACACTGAGAATAGTGCCGTGAATAAGAAATGGGACACGGATAAGAGCACAGTTGGTTTTTTCTCTCACCAAACGTTTTCAGAACTTGTATTGTGTGCTTCACTGTTAAGTGTGTAGCTGGAGGTTTTGCTGGGACTCTGTAAACACCACAATGCATGTCAAATATGATGAGTTTTGATAGTTGTAAAACATACCCAAGGACTGTTCCTCACTTATTATCTGTAGCCGTGCCCTGGAGCCATGTTTATATCCCCACTTGCTCGTCAGCTCCGCCGGCCTGCTCAGGAAGCCATTGATTATTTTGGCATGAGACGGGCTAGGAGAGAGGTGTGATTTTTTTGCACTTCTCGGTTGAAAGAAAGAAATGGGGGAGAATCAAGAAAGAATAAATATTTGTATGCGCGCATGAGATGGGGTAGTGAATAAAGTTGATGCTTCCACTGGGCCGTATGTGTGAAAGGGAGCATGTATTTGGAGGTAATGTCATAGTGTTTCTCCTCAGAGGAGAAGTCTGCCAACCTCAAGCTATTCTAGTCTCACCAGTGAACTTCACTGCTTTTATTTCTGCTCACAACTGGCTCCTCCTGACTTATCAGCTCCTCCAGGTTGTAGTGGTCTCAGGAGCTTGGTGGAGCTGCAGCCGGCCTAGCACACTCGCTCTGTATTAACTTTGCCTAGGCTCCAGCTCTGAAGGGAGGAGGACTACACTACATGGTTCCAGTCAGTGGAGCTATGTTTCTCCAGGGACCAGACTTCCTGCATCTGCTCCAGCCTTTATTCCCAGTGCTTTGCTCAGCACACATACATCAGATAGATATTGCAGTAATCCAGAGGTTATATATTAGCTAGTGTGCCATGGGGACGTTGTGCTAGTAATAGATGCCTCAACCACTCACCCATTTTGTCAAGCCTGAGTCTACAACTCCCGGGGAAAACTCCACCGCTAACCCTTTTTCCTTTACTTATGTCACTGCTGGAATTTATCTGGAACTAATGCCCCCAGTATTTTATTCCTAATCACACTGCCCTAAGGAATGAGGCATATTATTTCATAACATATACATCTTATATGCTCTTATGAAAACAATATATTACTTAAGCACTTAGCATTTCAGAGAGAAGAAATAAAAACTAGCTGTACTTGTAGTCTCTTTATATGGCTATATTACTACCACAAAACCCCTGCAGGCTTCGGGCCATCTATTATGGCAGATATTGCATCTTCAGCCGTGTTATTTCACCTTCAGGTTATTATAACAGCTATTTGTTTAGCTCAGTTTAGTATTCATGTATTTTATGATGCACACTCTGCAAAGGTGTTTTAAATGTACTCCATGGACTAGTCATTTTGCTGAGAGAGATGTCAGGGTTTGAATATAACAAATATACTCACATATGTAGGCAGAAAGCGAGCTATTGTTTTCTTATAACAAATTTGATAAAGCAGGCAGATAGCATGCTCTTTATTGACTGTGCATCATAAAGTCAGCTACAGAGAGCTGTCTGGAGGATGAATACTGAATGAGACACCTTTGACATCTCCGCATATAGACAGCCATGTGTTAAACAGGGCAAGAAAAAACAGTAACAAGTGCTTGGCAGACAGAGCACTTTAGCGAATGGAAATAAAAGAGAAATTTCTTGTCTTCTGATAAAGCAAACAGATGTTTTGATAGCGATCATGTTCTTATCGGTAATTCATCCTGAAAGGGTATAACGTCAAGGCTGACTACATTGCCCTTCTAGAAATGTCCATAAGAAATTGTTATCATATTCAATGATGGCTGCACTTAGCTTGAAAAATCAAACCACTGTGTAACAGAATGAGCTTGGAGGCAGGTGGATCAATATAATCTTTCCAAAAGTTTATCAGCTTTAGGGCTTTGTAGAGAAGTAGGCCTGTGCGGTGGTGTAAATGGGGGATGTGTGGATTTTCTCCCATCCCCATGTTAGCCGTTGTCAGCGAACCTCAAATAGCTGTCTGTTTGCGAGATTGACAGGCCTGCTGATGAGATGATGGCATCAGAAAGAGCCGTCTGACAGCTGCTGCTTGACAGGCTTCATGTCTTCCTCCACAACAGCTCCCTGCACTGCTCAGCTCTGCTCTCTCCTTTGCGATGTCAAGAGCAGACATACACACATACGCACACACACTCACGTGTCCCTGGACGTGAGGCGGGGTAAGACTGTCATCAGCACATCTTTTTTTTGTAGTACTCAGACATAGAAGATTTAAAGTTTGTCAACTTAAAGCTTGAATTGTGTTTACTGCATTACTGCTGAGATTTTCTTGCATAGGCATTCTTTCTTTGTCCGTTCCTGAACTTGTCTTTTAATATAGCTTGTAACCAGGGTTTTCATCGGTTTTGAAGCCTGTTCTAAAAATTCATGTATTCTTATTTATTTGACTGTTCGTAATGAAAAACATTTTTCAAGCGTTCTGATCGAGCACTGTCTGTTGGCGTCTAAGGGCAACACTTGAAGGTTACAGCCCAGGAGAAAGAACAAATATGTCAATCATGTGGCTGTCAGTACTAACTGATACACCAAAAGCAAATAATTTCTTTATAAACAATCTCCTGCATATAGCATGTAGCTTCATGTTTTCCAATCCCAAAGTCTTTGTATTTATTGTGTTTGTTTTATATGTTCTGCATTAGTGTTGCAACATGTAAATATATTTTTTTGCTGTTTTTTATGTTTCTCCCACATTTACCAAGTATTTGAACTCATTCAGGGGTTCTCATCCAAGTGTTGATCCCACTAATGATGTCACATGAGCTACATTTAGAAAAGGAAGTGGTGGGTGGTAACATGTCTGGTGAAAGCATGTTAGCCCTCACCCTCTCAGGAGGAAATTGTTGTGTGGTACAAGAAAGTCGTTTGGTGAGACTGAGGCATCATTAGTCCCACTTTGTTGTTGTGCCCAACTAAAATTATGACAGTAAAAAGTAATTTGTATCTTGGATTGCTGAGCAGAACTGCAGGACACACCAACACATTCATTACAGGCACTACATTTCCCATAATGCCCTATCATCTTTCCAAAAGCTTAAGTAGCTAATGCTTTCAGTCAGAGCTACAGACAGGGTAACCTATATGTTTTGGCTAGCCGCTTATAACTGCCACGTATGCACATATACAAAAAATACATATTAGATCACTAAAGTAAATGGATTCATTCAAGTAACAAAGGCATCAGTTCATTACCATTAACAAAATGTATGTTATTAATAATAAGTATATATAGTGTTATTTTGTTCTTAATTAATCTCATACCCACTTAAATCACTTCATCTAATTAGTGTTTAACAGGGTTGTGTTTAATGCACTGTTGTGCCACAACAGCAGAGGGGTACAGATATGCCCCTTTTATTTTTGTGTGCCCCATTATGACATGGAGACTAGAAGCACCCCTGGGGTGAGAATTGTAATTTACCTAAATATGAGAGTAATGGGGTTACAAAATACAAACCTACGAAGAAAGCAATCTTACATTAACTGTGGCAAATTCTCCAAAATTTCTAAAACCTTCTACCAGTAAATGTGCCTATGAAAGGACTGAACCGATGATATTTGAAAGGGTTACACAATATAATGCAACAAATAAAATGAATTTATTTATGTTTCCCTTAACATGACTTACAAATAATTAAGCATGCCCTTGCTATATTGGTGTTTACTCTTTCTTTGAAGTAATCTTGTATCAGAAATATCATGTCGACAATTGTTACATTTGACCAGAAGTTATGACACACATACACAAACAGTGTTTACTAATTAATGGCCTGTTAGGTCTCCTAATGCAAGACTTGCTCTGTTTTATTTGGAGATTTCATCAGCCAAAGCGTGCATCTTCAATGCCCCTCGTATTCACCTTTCCACAGCTTTACATGTGGTTGACTCTCCAGAAGCATGCATTGCTACCATGTTTCCCTTCAACACATTAATTAACGCCTACAAATGAACTATGTAGCTATAGCCCTAGGCATATCTGCAAAGAGCTGGATCTCTGTCAGCTGGAATGCAGCATTTGATAAAACATGGGTCTGACTTATGAAACGTACTTTGCACATTTTAGAGGCCAAACACCCAGCTGCCTTTCATTTTTCACTATGACTACTGCTTTGACATTCCAACCCCATCAAATCCCCAAAATTCGCACACAATGAATACTGACATTCATATAACTCACTTAATTTTAAAACTAAGAAATGGGGGGTTTGACTATTTCTATCATGAAGTGGCAAGCAAATGGATTGAAACTACTACACAAATAATTTGGGCCAAATTTTCAGACCACTTAGCAGACCCAATGAATCCATTTGCATCCAGGATGTTAGTCACCTTCTGCCCACTTATACTTCTCTGTAAGACTTATTGCCAGCAGCTGAGGCTTTAGATATAGCACCACCCTGTCCAGCTCTTTCAGCTGTCGCAGTCTCAGGGTGTGCTGGCCTTTGAAGTTGGGACTGGTGCTATAATTCATCTGACTGCTTTACATTTACCTTTGCCTGCCATATCTCCCAGCAGCAAGGCTGACTCGGCCCGGCTCAGAATACTGCGGGGGGTGCACTGGGGAAATAGCTCATTCCTCTCTTTAGCAGCCTGAGCAATGGCCTCTTAATATAGTTAATGAGAAAAAGGGTGGCTCCATGAATCCTCATGAGAGAGTAATTGTCAGACCTCCCTGAGGAAGATGAGCAGTGTGTATGTGTATGTGTGCATATTGAACCACCGCTCGTGGCTCCCAACACTGTGTGACACTTCTCTCTCTCGCAGCCCGCTGGGTCAACACTTTTACTTGATTATTGAGGAGTTATCAGCTCACCTCCCACCTCCAGAAAATACTGTGCAATTAAAAGTGCCCCTGGGTGCAGAGTGGCCAATCAGCAGCCAGTGCAGCATATGTACTGTACTCGAAAGCGTGGATTGGCATTTATGCTAAGAAGATGGATGGCCTAGTTTAGCACCAGGCCTATTTGGGCACTTTGTAAACAGGAGTTAGCATGTTCAGGCTGTTTTGCTGCAGTGCATAATGTCAGACTGTAGCTTAAATGAGACTGCTGTGAGGCGGATGAAAGCTGAAGCAGTAATTATTCCAAAGAAAGCCATTGGAAACTGGATACTTCATAAAGGAGTTTATTTTTTATATATTGGTCCCTATACTTTCTCACTATAGGTTATTATGTAATGTTGCTTTGTGCAGCAGTGGCTCTTTATGACAGGCACAGCAATAGTCTGTCAGAGATACCACTGAAAACATGAGTGGAACAGCTACATCTACACAGCATCCGATGTAGGAACTGTTCTACTTGAGGAAACAGTAATATCCAGAATATTAAATGTAATATAACCTTTTCAACACTTCAAAACTTTAATAGTTGAATCCTGCACAGCGCTACTAGTAGGAAGTCACAGCGGTTAAATAACCAGAGATTAGAACTTTTAAAGGCATATATAGGTGAAGCCGGCATGGGTACCATTTTTTTTTTTCATAAGTCTGCAAGGTAAAGCAAGGCAGGAAAAGAATTTTAATCTAATTATTGTCCAAGGCCAGTGTGCCTCTAAAAACTCACAGACTACTACCTATTACAAGCATTGTATTAAGCCAGAATAAAAAAAAAAAAAGTATTATTTTCATCACCATTAGTAATATAACTCACAATAACCTTGTATTAGGTCAATAATTCTTTAAAAAAGCAAATTTTAGCTTTTAAATTAGCATTAATTTAAATCATTTTGATATAATAATGTGTATAAATGATTAATGTCAGGCGTACATAATTCATAATTATATTAGTGTGCCTGAATGGAATTTATTAATTGGCAAGGTACTAATACATTTTTTACGCTATTTACTGTGCCTTGTACATTTAGCTATAGAAGGTATTGGGTCTAAACTGCAGCAACACATTCTTACATAAGATTAACTCTTCTCCAGGAGAGAGCAGACATTTAGTGATGGTCACAATATGCATTTGCCTCTAATACTTAAAAAGGGAAGTTAATTTATTAAGAGTGTCATGTGGCCCCAGTAAGTAATTATTTCAAAGACCCTTGAAATGGCAGCTAATATATTACAGTGCAACGAGGAAGGCAGTGTAAAACTGTCCTTTCTTTTTTATCCATTCAAATAAATCCCTTAAGCAACAGGAGCTTTAGCATGCCATGGTTTAGGAGGCATTTTGCTCTTAGGGGTAATGTTAATTATTTTTGTACTTTAGCATGCTTTCATTGTAAAGAAATAGTTTTAACTGTAACTTGGTTAAGTAAATTCAACCATTCTAAAATTTTAAAATACAACCCCAATTCCAGTGAAGTTGAGACATTGTGTAAAACATGAATAAAAACACAATATGATGATTTCCAAATCCTTTTCAACCCATATTCAATTGAATACACTACAGATACACTTTATTGTTTTTTGCAAATATTCACTCATTTTGAATCTGCAACGGAGCATGTTTACCACTGTGTTACATCACCTTATCTTTTAACAACATTTAATAAGTGTTTGGGAACTGAGGACACTATGGAATTCTTTACCATTTTCTCTTGAATTTTCATTTTCTAATTTTTCAACTTCAGTTGCTCAACAGTCCGGGGTCTCCATTGTTGTATATTGTGCTTCATAATGTGCCACACATTTTCAATGGGAGACTGCGTGCAGGCCAGTCTAGTACCCACACTCTTTTATTAAGCCACGCTGTTGTAACATGTGCAGAATGTAGCTTGGCGTTGTCTTAAAGAAAATAAACAGGGATGTCTCTAAAAAAGACATTGCTTGGATGGCAGCATATGTTGCTCCGAAACCTGTATGTACCTTTGAGCATTAATGGCGCATTTACAGATATGCAAGTTACCCATGTCATGGGCACAAACACATCCCCATACCATCAGAGATGCTGGCTTTTGAACTTTGCGCTGATAACATTTCGGACAGTCCTTTTTCTCTTTGGCCAGGAGGACACGACATCCATGATTTCCAAAAACAATTTGAAATGTGGACACATCAGACCAAAGAACATTTTTCTACTTTGCATCAGTCCATCTCAGCTGAGCTCGGGCCCTAGGTGTTGTTGATATATGGCTTCCGCTTTGCATGGTGGAGTTTTATCTTGCACTTGTAGATGGAGCGATGAACTGTGTTCACTGACAATGGGTTTCTGAAGTGCTCCCGGGTCCATGTGGTAATATCTGTTACAGAATGATGTTGGTATTTATTGCAGTGCCGACTGAGGGATCCAAGGTCACGGGCATTCAATGTTGGTTTTTGGACTTGACGCTTACTTGCAGAGATTTCAACAGATTCTCTTAATTTTTTGATGATATTATGGACTATAGATGATGAAATCCCAAAAATTTCTTGAAAGTGCACAATGAGTAATGTTGTTCGTACCTTTTGGACTTTTTGCTCATTCAGTTGTTCACAAAGTGGTGAACATCGTTTCATCCTTGCTTGTTAAATGACTGAGCCTTTCGGGGATGCTCCCATTATACCCATTCATGACACTCACCTGTAGGATGTTCCAAGCAGGTGTTTTTTGAGCATTCTTCAACTTTCCCAGTTTTTATTACCCCTGTCCCAACTTATTTGGAACATGTTGCAGGCATCAAATTCCAAATAAGTACATATTTGAGAAAGAAAGTATATCCGTTCAAGCATTAACTATCTTGTCTTTGCACTATATTCAATTGAATATGGGTTGAAAAGGATTTGCAAATCATCATATTCTGTTTTTATTTGTTTTACACAACGCCCCAACTAGGGTTCTACTTAGGCGTGTGTTAAATGTACCTATGCGTATGTACATGATGCACTTACACATACAGTGTAAGCAAAATACATTTTGTTAGGTGTGTTATGGCATTATCAATTACTCTTCTGCTTATTCGATCCTGGACAGTGTCACAGGAGAGCTGCAGGCCCAAGGTACGAACAACCCTAAACAGTTCACCAATCCATTGTAAACACATACACTCACAAACTCATACACACACACTTGGGGCACTTTGGAGACAAGGATTATCCTAACACACATGTTTTTGGACTGTGGGAGGAAACTGGAGTACCCAGAGTAAACCCATGCAGATGTGGGGAAAACATAGAAAGACCCAGACCACTCCACCTGGGATTGAACCCAGGACTTTCTTTCTGTGAGACAACTGTGCTACCTACCAAGCCACTGGTCATGGTATTAATTTATTTAATATAATATCACCTCAGCATTGATGGCTATTTATCAACTGAACAAGATTACAATAACACTAGTGAAACATACAAAAAGTAAAATAGAGTACTGAACTATATTACTTTTGTTCAAAATTCTTTGTTAACAATAATTAAATTTACTTTTAAAAATATGTTTAATATACAGTACTATACAGTATACACTACACTAGTATATCCTGTACACTGTACAGTACTACGGTGTTGGATTAATATAGTAATACTCTATAATAATCTAATAATCTAATAATATAATAAATGTTTTAACACACTTAGTGAAACTCTACAAGAAATGCATTTGTTAACAAGTACAAAACAATTGTATTAAGTGAAATTTTAAATGAATTACATTATTTATTTTATAAGTGCAATATTATAAAATTGTATTTAAAGTAAAGTCAAAATGAACCTGCTATCATTTGACAATATACTAAAGTTTTAGCACATTTTAACTAATTACATAATTTAGTAATTTAACTTCTGACTGGGCTTATTCATCAATGTGTGCTTCCATGTTGGTTTAAAGACTGATCAGGTTGTGTGTTGAAATGATTTTGCATACAATGAATGTAGTATTGCACTGTACCTCTGTACATCATACTGTCACTTTCATCTGGAAGAAGTTTGGTACTGTAACGCAGTAATTTTTTGCTCTTCCTGTGCACGTCTTGCTGTGGAACATTTTGCTCGTAAGCCTAACTTTATCTGGACAGCTGGGGCCCATAACTCAAACTGCCCTAAAGAAATACATTTGTCTTACTCTGTTAGTTCCTCTAATTAAAACCCCTGTCAGATGGCTGTATGAGTATTTATGTTTAACTGAATGGTACGATTCAGCTGGGCCTCCTTTGCCTTATGAATGGGATGTTATGTGATCCCCTCTAACTGTCAGTTTAATCTCACAGCCACAAATTTGCGGTCTCTGCTGCATCTGGTGTTGGCTGATGGAGAAAATTTTGTGCCAAAATTGACAAACTTACAATGTTTACAGAAAAATAATTTCCAAATCTAAAGTAGACAATTGTTGTATTACTCTGTAATATCTTCCTTTTGTGTCTTTTGTTGATCAGTATTTGTTTATTAACTTTTTTTTTTTGTTAAATATAAGCTCCTCCAAAAAGGTTTATTTCACCACTAGCAGTTCTTATTTTTAGTGTCAAAACATTGTTTACTTACACAAAAAAACAAATATTATGTTGTATATTAAGTATATAGTATGACTGACAGAAAAAGTATGAAGAATGAAAGTATTGTGTATAATGGATTGAAAGTACATTGTGGACTGGCTATATTGTGTTGTTGCATTTATTGGTTGTATAATAGCAAGGAAAGTCACTGAATTTAGAACAATTTAACAGAACATGTAAATCTAAAAGTTTTTATGAAAACAACAGGATCACACTGCAAAAAAAGAACTAAAAAAACCTAGAATTAATGTAGGTTTTGGTGGAGCTAATTTGGTTCCTCCCAGTTAGTTCCTTGAACTGTTTTGGTGCAAATTTACTTTTTTAATCTCACACAAAATTAACTTCTTATTGGCCTACTTGGCAAAGATAAACAGAATGCATTCTTTTAATGGGACCAATTCCTATGTAACTTTTTTAGCATTCAATAGAATTTGCTATTATCTATTGATTCAGTTTTAGCAGTGTCTCAGTGACTTACGTCTCATCGTAATTCCTATTACTGGGAACACTGTACCCTTATCAAGCCAAACAATAACCCAGTTGTCAGCAGGGCTACAAAATATGTGAAAGCATCTCCTAGCTACAGGAACTCATGACTCTCCAGTGTGTTAAAAAAGGAGAGAGAAGTCCAGAGTCTTCTGACAAAGTCCTCTCTGTGACCTCTGGATCCACATGGGGGAGAGTGGTTGTAAGACTGCTAAGGTAAATCTGATCACACCGCAGATAAATCAGAAAATTAAATCTCCCTCATTTCATGTGATGTTGGGTGAAAGGTGGAGCTGAGAGGATGGGGGGCCCAAAACAGAGAAGGGTTTTGGCTATAAACCTGTCACTGGTATATGTATCTTGCCATGATGGCATCCAATTCTTTTTCCCCACTCTTCCACTTCAGTGGCCGCTATCTTCTTCCCCCCTGCTATGTCTCTCTGCTCTTTAAGACAAAGGGTAATAAAGCTATAAATTGTGTGTCTTGCAGAACATATAGACATTCTGTCTCAGAACTGGTGTTAGAACTGCCATAAAGCACCCTCAAAGTCATAGATAAAGATTTACAGTTATTTAACATCCTTCTCCTGCACTAAATCAGTGTGATAAGAGAATTAAGTGATGGCTATAGGTTCTTTGTCCTTAGGCTATTGATTTTTTTCACCCCCAGAAGGATCTGGTATGCTATAATTATTGAGCTCTGGATTTGATTCAGGTTTACAGTGGGGAGAGAGTGCCTGCTTTTCTCATCTAGACATAGATAAAAAAGACAGACCATGAGCTTCAGTTTACACATCCATTTTATTTTTTTATTTTGTTTTTCCCCTCATAGCCATTATCTGAGGCATTTGTACAACAAAACTTTCATTCAAGTTTATATGAAAGTTATTGTCTATATAAGTCAGTGTGTCTATTTTCATAATCCCAAGATCGAATTAACACTGATGATGGAAAGGTTTGACTGTGTTTCCCTTTTTAGTTTGCATCACTGTTCATGTAATTTTTATTTTACTTTGACACCAGGTGATTCGGTTTACATGACTTACTTTATGCAGTGTGGTACATTAGGTGATACTTCCAAGTAAATCTGTTTAACATGCTGACATCCATGCGAGGCCCTAAGAGCTACAATATACAACACAATGAAGGGAGCTAGTGTATCACCACTTGGCTTTATATATTGCTTTAATCTCCATAAACAAGGACGTTATATCTGATGTCTTATCAATATGTGTCACACAGAGAAAAATGGGATCTCAGAGTGATGCCATTAAACAGAAGGCAGGCACTTGCCGTGGCAGTCCCAATGCCCACCTCAATCTGAAGTAGTGCAGTGACACACTGAGTGATCGGCAACAATCATAAACTTCAGCGCCCATAAGCATGGAATAGTCTAACATTAGCGCTGTCTCACTGCTTGTTTATTTCATTTGCTTTGTGTTGTTGAGCTTGCTTTCTTCAGGTTATAAATTGTCTGCTTGCTACATTGGCTAGCATGTGTAGGAAAGTCTGTGAGAGAGCCTTGTCATGCTGTGTTTGGAACGGTCAGAGGCTTGCCAATCATGCTGCTCAGCAGCAGTGTTCAGCAGGGATGGCGTACAGTGTACCTGTCTCCATGTACCTGCTAATTCTTGTTTCTGCTGCTTGACTGAGTAAGCAGCCCCGGGCATGCTGCACACAGCCCTAATGTACTGCTGGCTGACAGTTGGCTTCTTAACAAAGATGCTGGGGATATAATTAAATCATATTTACCGCTGATACCCAGCCAGCTTTGTAATTAATTAATTCACTCAGGACATGTTTGAATTACATTACTAAAAGAAAACAAAGAACAGGCAGCATACACTTTGGAAAGAAAAGATGGTGGAGTGAATTTAAGCAGATAAGTGGCTGAGCTAATGTAGTAATGACATCTGTGGGCTGGCAGAGTCTCATCAGGCCCAACCAAGGTAGCATTTAGGCTAATGTCTGAGGACAGAGGTCTTTCTTACATGTTCGTGCAGTCTTTAATTTCATCTGACCTTTCACTCTGAAGTGGGAAGAGAGTTCCAGTTAATTCTGTCATCACAGCAGTTTTAAAATAGCAGACCACAAATCTACCCCCACCAACTGCTCCAAGGCTGCAGGTCCAAACAGTCACATTTGATAACATGGAGGGAAGTGCCATTATTAGTCTAAAAGACTTATAAATAGTAGACAGTATAGATGGCACTCATCATTGGCACTCACACCTGGATAGATACAATACAACTACTTTATAGTACATTTAGTTGTTAGATCCTCATAAAGATTACTAATGTAAATTGCTTTGAGGTGTTAAGCATGTATAAAGAGGAAGTCATTCTATTCAGATATTAACATTGTGACATAAGTATATCTTACACATTAATGTTTATTAGACAGGATAAATGGCTATTTGTGACAGGAGAAAGGTTATAACAATACCAGTCAAGCACACACACTGGAGCTTTTGGGAGTGACCAGTTAACCTCACTCATGCCTTTTGAATGTGGTAGGAAATCAGAGTACCCAGAGAGACCACACACAGACATTGTGAGGACATGCACACTTCACACAGTTTGTAGTCCGAGGTTGGGATCGAACCAGGCTGTGACCTGGTGGTTTTTAAAATACATTTTGTTTGTTTTGTTATGTTTATGCTGTATATGTACAAGCCCTATGCTGGCCAACTAGGTAGACAGACACGCATGTGGCTCCTGTCATATATTTATTTCTATGTATTGACCAGGCATAGCTGAATGCTTCTTATATTCATCTAGTGGAGATGCAGTTAGTACAGCCTAATACAAGGTTTAACCTTTTTTTTAACAACCTGACCGGTCATACAAGCAACTGTCAAGTTTACTGTCCCAAAATAAATTTCTACTGTCCCTAACAAATCTTTGTATTTAGAAACGTTATTCAACTATAATTAGGCACACATAAGCTGATTTATTTAGGTATGGTTATTTATTCAAAAATATATGTACATTCTCACAATGTGCATAAGCAACAATTTCCTAACATCCTAAGAAACATAATAGATCACCATGATAAAAATAATGATTGAAACTACAGGGGTTAGACAATGAAACTGAAACACCTGGTTTTAGACAAAGGTTTGGCTATAGCAGCCCGGCCGTGTAT
>JAUZSU010000910.1:31230-51942 GCA_034780255.1 Parotocinclus maculicauda
AAATCTGTTGGCTTCTGCCCGAAAGCTGAAGATGGGTCGTCACTGGGTCTTTCAGCAAGATAATGACCCTAAACATAAAGCCAAATCTACACAAAAATGGTTCACCGCACACAGAATCAACCTCCTCCCATGGCTATCTCAGTCCCCAAACCTCAAACTTATTGAAAACCTGTGGAGTGAGCTGAAGAGGAGAGTGCAGAGGTCCCAGGTTGCTGGATGATTTAGAGAGATTGTGCAAAGAGGAATGGCCGAACATCCCCTTTTCTGTATTCTCCAATCTTGTGAAACATTACAGGAGAAGATTAGGTGCTGTTTTGTTAGCAAAAGGGAGTTGTACAAAGTATTAACATCAGGGGTGCTTATAATTGTGGCACACATGATTTGATGTTAAACAATTGTTTCTTAATTTTTTTCCTACTGAATAAATGCACTTGATTTAAATGTTGGATTTTACTCTTTTTTCCATCGTGGTCCTATATTATTTAGAAAAAAACCTCAATTTATTAGAAGCTAAAGAACACATCTTGACCAGGGGTGCCAATAATTATGGAGGGCACTGTATTTTATTGCTTATTATGACTTGTTAGTAGTTTTCTTTTCGTGCTGACATTTCCATGGACACGTCAATCTGGTGGGTGCATAACAAGAGGTAAGATATAAAGACAACAGAAGGTTCAAGGTTACTATTGCTGCTAGTATTTCTAAATAGTGTTTTGTAATGTAATATTAAGCATGAATATAAAGATTTAAAATGTCTTCAGTATATGTATTCTTTTATCTTTACGTATAACTTATGAGGTCTTAACCTGATCAGGTCTAACTTTGCGGTACAGTTCTGTCCAGCAATACAGCATTAATCACATTTTTGTCATTACAATGCATCAAAAGACCCCCAGTGGCAAAAGATTTATCTTTAAATCACAGTCAGCATTTCTATCAGCTGAATATCCTTCCACAACTACTGTACTGTGTTCTCAGCAAATGTAGCACTGTTGGCGCTGAATGGATCCAAACATCTTTATGTTCTCTTTTCACTCCAATTAAATATATATTGGGCATGAATGCCTTTCCCTTTAAACCGACATCCCATTTTTATTGTATGTCCTACGAGACTGATAGCGTGCCTGTGACACAGTGATTTACAGGCCTTCAGCTTGCTGTGGCAGAGCTTTAGAGGGGATTGCTGATGTGCAGCCAACAGTTTGGAAGGGAAGAATAAAAGCTGACATTTTATTGGCTTTAAGAAGGAGAGGATAGGATAGGAAGGCCAGTCATACACACGAGAGAGTAATAGTTTCAGTGCTTTTGGTTTCTTAGCTCTGCCAGCTGACAGAGAGCCCGTCAGAAGAAAGATGAAATTTATTGGGTATTATTTAGAAACATGTCAGTGGTAATGACCACAGCTATGTTTTCAATTATCACCCACTAAATATGGTTTAATTCACTGTGTTGGTGGACCTAATGAATGAATTTGACATCATTTTGAGAAAAAAAAAGATACCATACTAGTTTAATATTTTACGTTGACCACTGGTTTATTTTCCTGCCTTGCGTTTGGTGTTGATTAAGAGCCTCGTCCCTAATGAATTGCTGAACTGTCAGTGTTATGTAGTTCAGAGTCTTTCCAGGGATATATATTTTTTCCATTGACAGAAATCCAATTAGTTTTAGTACATAGTGTGGCTGAATAAAAAGGCTCTTAAGACCTACAATATGTTTCCTTAGCGCTTTAGCAGAACACAAAGTCACTGATGGATTTTTACAGCCTGGCTCAATCAGTTTGAGCATGGCTGAGACACTTTCTGTCTGCTCTATGTGCCATGGTTCAAAACTATTTAGACATCACTTTCACTTTTTTCTGAAAAACAGAAGCAGTCCTAAATAAACCGTGTAATCATTGTATCATTAATCAAGTGGATTTTAAATCCCTTAATCTGCATTGTCTGAAATCCGCATGGGCTCTCTTTCCTCAATCGAAAATAAAGCTTTCCCGACACTGTCTTTCCTGACATCATCATTATTCAAATAATAAGTTAATGTCTACATTGTGTCTTAGCATAGTGCGAATAAATATAAACAAGCCGGTTGTTTATTTTATATGCAACATGTTTGGCATAGGATCTATTTTGGTGTACAGATGTGTGACTGACTGATGTCATTAGGAAAAATTTATGAATGAGTGTAAAATGAAAAGGTATGACAGGTTTCCAGATTGATCATGGCATTGAGTGAAATGTGTACTAAGCCTAAATCTCTGTTAGCCTGTGGATCCTTTCCAGCTAATGTCCACCATCATGCAAAGTCATCTTGTTGATTAATGATATAAGCAAGTTTGAGGTATGGAACGTATTAGTACTTTGAAGTAGAGAGGGTCTGCCATTCTTTAACCTTCCTTGGATGCTTCCCAAAGGGAGAAAAGGGGTTAGCACTTTGGAAATGGAACAAAGGAGTTTCCCTTCAGCATTGCCCTCTGTGCGCATTTGCCTCATGACACTTTGTCTCCCACAGCCTCTCCTGGGGAGACGGCCCTGAAAAGTGAAGACAGATATGCAGGTTTTATCGTGCCAAGACTTGAGAGGATGATTGTAACTCCTTCCTTTGTTTTCATCTGTAGTGCAATTTCTCTACCAGATGATGTGATAAATGTTGATGATGTGTGAACTTATCCCACTTCCATAAACCATGCCATGAACCCCGTCATTAGGAATCGACTTCTCCAAACACTCATCTTTATTAGAAAATATTTGCAAGAACATTTTGATTATAGATGGTGCCCAAAATAATAAGTCAGGTCTCTGTGTTTTGACTGCTGTTAAGCAGTGACGTGCCACCTGCAGAGTGATGAACTGGTGGGTACTGTCCAAATTGCTTGCTTTGCAAATGTGTGCTGGCCCATAGAGGAGCACTTTTTCCCCATTGCAAAAGACCGTAGAGGGTTTAAACAGCTGCTCCAGATTTTAAGCACAGCTGCAGCACATTTCTCTTGCACATTTCGGAATCAGTGCCTTTTCACACAGGCAAACCTGCGATACTAGATTTCAAATCGGCATGTTCTTATACTGTACTGTAAACTGTGCATAGAGCTTGTTTGTTGCGATACTGTACCTTGTACATATAATACTGTTACCTTGTTTTGTGGTAATGTTTCTCAACATATCTAGTGTAAACAATTCTGTAATTTGCAACTCATTTGACTATTTATGCATTTTATGGGTTTAGGTCACTTCTCCCTCACAGTCTTTGAGTTTGAGAGAATAGTCATATTTTATGTCAAGCAACTGTTGTCAGCTAGAGAATGAGGAAGAGGAGGAGGATGAAGAAGCACTGCAATGCCCCCATGTGCATGCACTTTACAGAAAACAACCTCATTGGGCCTTCACAGACTGTCTTTGTCTGATCTAAGGAACGTTTGTGTGTCAAGTAAGATGAAAACCTTTCAGATTTCTGTACTCCCTTTACTGCCCCTGCTGTATAAGGCCTCTTTGGCAGAAGGAAATTTATCTTACATGCAATATAATATGTTTGTGTTTACATTGGTCAGAAACAGGAGCACGTATTCATAGTTTGACAAATTTAATATAGTCATCTGCCGTTCTTAAATGGTGTATCAGGATCATACTGTGAGCTGAGACATGCTCTATAATAACTAATGGTGCTTTAAATTTTCTGGTGGAATGTGCAGCATGTGACTTTGGATAAGAACGAAACAAGAGCACTATTTAAAGGCTAACTATACTGATGTCTGGTTTTGGAACAAGCTGAAGCACTTATTATAGAGCCTGGGGTTTAAAATTTTGCAAAGACTTTTTGTGATGGTTGACTTAATGTCATTAAAATATTCCACAGACCTTTACAGAGACTTCAGCTGATCAAACTAAACAACACATCTGCCTTTTGTCCATGGAATATGACTTTCTATTCCTAACGGTACACTCAAGTGGTAGAGTGTAGATGACATAGTGAAGGATTACTATCCTATTAAAGCAAGCTTTATTTATTATTTAAAATGTCGCCAGTGGTAACAGATTTACATTTAGTAGCCAAGTAATTTGTAATTTAGTTTCCTTTTCTGAATGGTCTGGCAAACCTTTACACTTAATTGTACATATTGATACATATTAAACTAAAATAACATTGACATTATTCCTTTTTGTCTAACATACACACTTTATTAGTGCTGATACTCAGCATCATGTATAATGCTGAGCAAATAAGTATTCAAGCCCACATTCCTACCTAAATCTATAGCTATACATCTTAAAAGAATCAATATTGAAAAACACAGATTATATCATTAGTTTTGTATGACCCCAAATTGGAAAAGGCTTTGCAAAGGTCAAGAAAACAACCCCATACCAATGCAGATTACGTCTTATTAACTTTTTGCTTATAACAGTCTACTTTGTAGATGTTCCTTTTTATCTTTGGTCCAGAGCACATAGCATCAGTTTCTTCCAAAATATTATTTGATATACTGATTCATCTGACCAAAATACATGTTTCCATTGTGTTATGGTCCACCTTAGATGCCTCCAATGGTTTTTACCTCAATACTAGCCATAAACTGCCCATGTCCCAAGTTTCTGGGATGGTTACTAACAAGTAAAATAAAACAAAACACGAGATAATTTTAAACTGTCTGCAATTCAATGTTCCTTAGAACACTGCAGTTGTATTTATTTTGTTGGAAATCCAAAACATTAATAAAACAGCAGCACTAATTGATAAAACTTCAGGGTATTTCACTTACATTGTCCACTTGCAACTTACACAGTGATACATTGTGATTGTAAAGCATCTGCAAAACCTTGTAGTATCAAGTACTGTAGATAAATAATTGCCAGTAGATAATGTATTATCATTCTAATTTCCCACATTCTAATCCCAGTTTTCCTGGTCATGGTTGTGGTTTATGGTTCTTTGGTGCTTTTGCCAGGAGAACACAGGCTTGGTAAAGGTTGCTTTGGCAGATATGGCATATGAGTCTTCTATCCATCCAGTCTCCCCTCTGTCAGACACAGCCAGTCATGCTTTTATGATGCCTGACATGACTGGAAGGCACCGATGGGACTTGAACCTAAGTAATTGCTTTAGTGGAATAGTTCAATTGAACCATTTCACCTAAAATGACATAAACATTTTATCTTACATTTAAATTTACATTTACATACTCGTAATACAAAAACAATGCATGGGCCACGATAGATTCATATCACATTACATTGCAATACAATACATATTGTGATATTTTGTGATATGTTACATAGTTCACTGAAAATATAAACACAGCTGAGGTACGGTAAGTTATAATTTACAGTCTGATACATTACATCACTTTGATAAATAATTCAGCGGGCAAATTAAAACAATCTTTCTTAAACAGGAAGAGTGATATAATCTTCTCACAACTTGATTAAAATTCATGATACTAAGTTTATAATTCACTTTTCTAAGTTATGAGTTTTACATTTGATAAGATACATTTCTTTCATGTTTCTTAAGGGTAAACAAAGCAAAACGATGCACATTTTCTTGTACACTTTTTTAAACATAATTCCCCTAAAATTAGAATAAATAACTTGACAACAAAATGCTTTGTAAACAAATTTTTTTTCTCCTTTTTTTATCAGAATGACAGTTAAATATAATGTGCAATTTCCTTTTATAAAAATTAAAAGAAAAAGATTCTTATTCATAGGAGTTTCACTGAGAATGGCATATGTCTGTGAGGATGATTGTGCCTTCTGGTGTTCAAAAAATGCAGTTGCATTAGATGGCATAATAAACAAGTACATATAATCCAACTCGAAGATGCGCATTGTCCCATTTTTGCATTGTCACAGGCTTAGTAGTACATGCAAATGTGCTTCTCGATAATATTCATGCAGTCAGGAATGCATGTCTTTATTTCTTGCATTTTTAACACCTAGGCCACGATCTGCCACTCTATCTGGATGATGACCAAATTATGATTCACAAGTAATCTTCATTCACAAAAATATATTCATATACTATTACACTGTATTTTCTTGTTTTTTGTCCTTCTCTCAGAAATGTTTTAATGGAAAATGTATTTATGAGAATGTGCTATAGGTTACATTTTTCAGTACTGAAAATGACATCTTTTGACCCTGTGTTTGGGCTTATGAGCAATTATGAGTTATGAGATTATCAGATAGAGAAGTTCATATGGTCTTTATTGGCCTGTCTATCATGGATCCTTGGTTCGTTTATTATGACGAAAATTTCTCTCAAAATAATTCTGTGATGCTGGCTCAGTCACAGTCAGCTATCTTTCCATAATACTTCATACTGTAGCCGCGCATGCACTGCCTTTGTCCAATGAAATATATAAATAAGGCAATACTTTTTTATGGAGAGACAGTGGCAGACAGTTGCCTGTGTGTTACGAGTGTGGATCCTTCCATAACCCAGGCAGGCAGGCAGTTTAAATTAATTATTAGTTTTATAGCAGCCCCTCAGGCCGTGCTGAGGCAGCTGAGCCCTAAAGGGGGCTAATCCGGCCCTGCTTTACAGAAAATCAATGCTGGCCTTTGGTGCTGGCATGCCATCCGGGTAGAGGGACACATGTCAGATAACTCCTGATTTTTTCATGAGGTGTATTTTGAAGTTGTAAAACCAATGGGAGGTAGCTGGAGGTGCTGAAAATGAAAAGAATATCCTGAAGTTATAAAAGGATGCCTGACTTTCTTGTTGAGGGGTCATACCAGTGTTCCCAAAACATGAGCTGAATGGATAATACATTGTGCAATGCTAATAATTAAATACATAGTAACGTGTGTAAGCTTAATTCAGTTTAAGGTCATGGGGTCACAGTAGCCAAATTAATTCTGCTGAAAACAGCATGTGTTTGAGATGGGAAAGTGGTCGACTAGCAAGACCATAAAAGTATACGAGGTTACCAGTTAAGTTAGTATTAAACGACCAAAACAACAACAACCACAAAACAACTTGGACCAAAAATAGAGCTTGCAAGATCTTGCTGAGTGACCAGCATCCAAAACACATTTGCTGATCTTTTTGCATTTTGTTATCAGGAAAAGTCTAGATTACAGTTTTGGAGCCACTATTTTTCTTGAATTGTAGCAGAGCTACAATGTTCATATTGTATCACCTAAACTCGTAAAATATTATTATTATTATTATTATTACAATTATTATTATTATAATTATTATTATTATAATTATAAATAGTGAATAAGAACCAACCTGGCAAGGATACCATGGAATTTAGTCACAAATTATAATAGCCACACATTACCTCATAATCAGTAATCATTTGCTTAATTTCAATCTATAGCTTTGAAGTCTGATATAAAGCCAGAAATAAACTAGCATTACAAATGCTTCAAATAATATGAAATTTAAAAAAAGTTGTTTTTTTTACTTAGTGTTATTATGGATCTGGTATGGGTATTAGTCCTGTTGGAGTAGGTTCTGAATCTCGTGCACAAGAAAGTGATGTTTAAAAACATATTTGGTGGTGAAGGTAAAGGTAATATGTTAACATATGAAATTTCAGATTACAGACGTTGTATGTGATAACAAATAAAGTATGTTTTACATAGTTGTGATATATGGTACGGTAGTTATATTTGATAAGAGCTACTTAACACACTTCTGTTTACAAAGTGTTTAGATTGCATTGGTATAGGAATGCTAAACCTTTCTCATAGGAAAGGATATGGAACTAGATGCACGACAATATTTGCCCATTCTGCCTGGCAGAACTGTTGAAGTTTTACCTTCATCCATTTATTAGAGAAGTAATACATTGATTTTATTTAAGCTTTAACTAAATAAATTTATTACCAGAGCATCATATTTTCAGTATAATTAAATTATTTAATAATGAAATAATGTGCAATCTTTTTTCTCATTTACATTCACAAATACAATGGACATTTACATAGTGTGTGTGTTTAAATGTGAATCTGCTCTCACACAATAAAGAGTAAAGTTATAGAAGAAGTATTAAAATAACAGAGGAAAATAATCCTGTGACGTGGATGGGCTACAAGAGCGTGAGACCATGACAGATTCCATTTATGTCAGCCAAGAACAGAAAGCTGAGACTGCAGTGGACACAAGCTCACCAAATCTGACTGGAAAATCATAGCTTGGGCTGATGAATGTCAATTTCTGTTGAGTCACACAGATGGTAGGGTCAGAATTTGGCACCAACAGCATGAATCCATGGACACAACCTGCCTTGTGTCAACAGTCCAGGCTGGTGTATGTGGTGTAGCAGTGTTGGAAATGTTTCTTGGCACATTTACCAGTCAATCATTGCTGGAATGCTAGTGATTAAGTGATTATGTGAGTATTGCTGCTGACCATGTTTATGTGTTCATGGTCACAATTTAACATCTTCTAATGGCTAATCCCAGTACGATAATGCACAATGTCACAAATAATAGATGCCACAATCTTGTTTCATAGACTTTGAAAATAAGTTTAATGTTCCAAAGTATAAAATTTAAGAGTCAGTGTCTTTCCCAGACACTGGATCTGAGTCCAGTAGAACACCTTTGGGATGTGGCTGAACATACAATTCCCGGAATGGACATGAACCTGAAACATGGTGTTTCTAATAAGGTCATCAATGAGTGTGTAAGCCCAGGAAGGGAGATGGAACCTTCAAATATCAGACTTGTTTGTTTAACACATACTATTGTCACATACAGTCATATTAAGTTCTGGGGAACTAAGTTAACTGTTTATTCATCAGACTACTCAGTGTAGCATGGTGCAAGAGACCTCTGCCATTAGCAAATACCATTTCCATGACAGGTTTGCAGTAATGTTTAGGTAGGTATATGTCAAAGTTACATCCACATGAATGCCAGGATCCAAGGTTTCCCAGCAAACATTACCCAGAACATCACACTCTCAATGTTATTTACTTCATCTGTCAGTGGTTGATGCACCACTCACACACAGACACAGACACACATTTGTATCAGCACTTTACTGGGTATACCTGTTTAGCAATCAGCCAATCACATGGCAGCAATGCTGTGCATTTAGGCAGTCATGTTGGCATACTAAATGATGAAAGTGAGCATCAGAATGGAGACAGTGGCAGAGTTGTTGATGGTGGACAGGCTGGTCTGAAAATATTTCACACACAGCCATTTCAAAGGTTTACAGAGAATGATTAGAAATTAATGAATTAAAATGGATAGAAAATATCCAGTGAGTAGCAGGCACTGTGTGAAAATGCCTTTTTGATGCCAGAGGTCATGGGAGAATGGCCAGACTTGACCAGCTGATAGAAAGGCAGCAGTAACTTAAATAACTGCTCATTACAACCGAGGTATGCAGAAGAGCATCTCTGAACACACAACACGTCTGTTCTTGAAACAGCTGGGCTACAGCAGCAGAAGACCATACGGGTTTTGCTCCTGTCAGCTAAGAACAGGCAACTATGGCTACAATTGACAAAGTTCTCACCAAAATTCGACAACAGGAGACTGGAAATATGTTGTGTGACCTGATACGTCTTGATCTACAGACACACACAGACTTCATCCAATGGCTTGTCATTTTCCCACAAAGCATCCTGGTGCCATCACCTCCTCAGGTAATTGTGCACAATTTCTGACCATGCAGGAAATTGGACTCCTTGGAACAGGTTACCTTCTACCTCCAAGGTCCCAGTTCTGACACTCTCATACTCCTTGTATTTACTTTCTATGGTAGACAGAAGTTAGCATGGTAAGAATGGAGTGGTCTGCAAATGGCCAGCATCATATTCTGTAGGGGGTGCTGCACTGTATTGTGATACAGTCCTCTCATAACATAATTGTCCTGCTTATGTGGATGATTTGTGCATCAGTGAGCACTGGCCACCAACGCGCCGTCGTCAGTTTGTGTTTTGTCCACCTTGGAGCATTTTAGGTAGCACATATGATTACTTCATTTTACTGGTCAGCCAGTTTTTATTTTAGCTGGACTGGATCATTTGTAGCCTTAGTTATTGTTTATCTTTAGAGCTGACAGATCATTCAGCATGCTGATTTTATTGGTCGATATGATATAAATGTAGATAAATTGGCATCAGCATTTATAAAGGCAGATGAATGATCATTTAAAAAAGAATTACAGAGAGCATGAA
Organism: Parotocinclus maculicauda; assembly: GCA_034780255.1. Lineage (NCBI taxonomy): Eukaryota > Metazoa > Chordata > Actinopteri > Siluriformes > Loricariidae > Parotocinclus > Parotocinclus maculicauda. The sequence goes on from JAUZSU010000910.1 coordinate 41,372, forward strand.
GAGAGTGTGAATCATTCATGGTATGATCGTTGTCACTGCGAGATGTATAGTTTGTCCAACAGGCAGTACGCTGTAGGCACACCAATGTATCAGTGGAGTTGCTAGGTAGTCATGCAGTATCTGTCACAGTATTCAGATCTAAAATACATATTATATGTTGATTCAGTACTTCCACTGTTTCAGTTGTCCATGGGAAACTTTTGAACATGCACCACACAGATACTGTATTTGTTCAACATTTTATAGATGTATTTTACGTTAATTTTACCAACATTTTTCTCAAGGGTAATATTTTGTGGTTCATTATTTGAATTGGTTGTTTCTTTTCAATGTTCGTATGGCTTTTGTTTTATATTGGATTATTTATAATAAATAAAGTAGTGTATTATTTTCAAAGTACAAACAAGTTTATTTTTAGACATGTTAGCAGGACACAGTCATGCAGTGGTTATCATGGTCTTCTTACAGCTGCAGTGTCCCTGTGGAGATTCACTCTACTTCGGTTTCCTGCCACATTCCAAAAACATGCGTTTAAGTTAATTGGTATTTCTAAAGTTTTGCTGAGCATGCCCTATGATGAAATACTGCCTTGTCTGGGTTTGTTCCTGCCTTGCGCTCTGTACTGTTCACTAGGCACAGGCTTTCCCATGACCCTGGACCAGGATTAAGTGAATAGAAAAAGGAATTATTGATTAACTCATTTTTATCTTTGTGAGGACTCAAATAACTACACATAACAGCAAAATAATATAAGTAAAATCTTTTTTTATAGTATGTAATGTAATAGTGGTACTGGTTTATACAACTCAGTATCAATCTTAAAACTGCTATATCAGTGGGGTTTGATTTATATTATATGATCATACTTTTTCACTAGAACCGATGTCTAACTGCACAATGAAGTGGGACAGACCCTCAGAATGAGAATTACGCAAAGTTCACAAAGTGTCCTATGTCTGATATGCCTTGTGTGAGACATGGTACTTTCCTTCCTGATCCTCAGTTGCCTGGCTGAAAGCCTTTTGGCAGCAGCTCCTATGGAGTTACTGTTATCCCATGGATGCATGCAGTGGATGTTTCTTTTAGCAGCCCAGGGAGAGCCCTCTCATTATCTCAGGGGAAGCCCTGCAGCACATCTGAAGGGAAGAATCCTACTAAATCCCAAAGAAGGCACATCTTAACCACCCTCTCCTTTCTTCCCCATGCCCCCTACCAGCCTCTGCAATCCTAGACACGTCCAGCATCTCTAATCCAGCACCATCATCTCTGCATGACAGCTTTGCCCAGGACATGTATGCTTCAAGGTATATTGATGAAAATATGAATTGTTGTCAAGCAAAGAATTTGGTGGTCTTATAACAATATTGAAGGCTTGAAATGAGACCTAATTAGAGCAGGAATAGATTAAACATTAATCTAAATTGTGCATCAGCATACACAATATCCTATCAATGATTTCAGAGTGACCAAATGTTTTTTTTTTTCTTAACGAAGCTCTTTTTGTTTATGTATAAAGACAAATATGATAACCTGCCCTTGTTCGGTCACGTTATTATCCACTGCCTTCTTCATAACAGAGCAAGAGAAATTGATTAATTATTCCCATCACTGTGAACCCATCTTTCACCCAAAGCAATGAATAATAGGCTAATGTCAAAAATGTCCCCAAAATGAAAGGAAAATCTTATTAATTGAATTCAGGGAGTGATGCAACTCAGCATAGCTCTTTGTCTGATTCATTGTGGCCCATTGATCATTTTATATTTAGCTGAGTGTGTAAGAGGTCTGGATATTAAACAGGACTTTGAGTTTGTTCAGCTGGGCTGCTGTCTCCACATTTGAAATGACCGCTTTCCGTTGCAGTAAAAGGCTAAATGAGGAAGGGATATCTATGAGTAACCTAGAACTGCTCTTGCTTACTGGATGGAAGCCGCAGAGTGGTGTGCAGCATGCTTGTCTTGTGGGCACACACTTACCAATTATTTCAGGAATACATTCATAAGCACATGTCAGATCTTGGCCATCTGCAGTTTTGTGCTTATTTAGATTTATGATTTACTATTGAATCTGACAATATTTGGTTGATGGAGTGTTAAAATGCAAGCTTATCTGACATATGAGTTATGGTACTTCCAAAAAGAATATGTATGTAAATGTATTTCCCCCTCAGCCGTTCATTCCTCTGTTTGCTTAGCGTACCTCTGACTAAGAGTTGTGAGGCAGAATTATTCAGGTTTATGGTGTACTTGCCAGCTTGGCAGCAGTAGTAGTAGTATTTAAATGTCCATTTACAACCTTTAAACTGCAAGATCTTTTGAATAATGTATATTTACCTTCCACCTAGTTCATAGAACCACCAGAGTGACTTTAATAGCTAAAGTGGTCATATTAATGCTTGCTTATGAAGAAAAGCATTATTAGCATATCAGTCCAGTGCTTAATAGTGTGACATTGACTGTCAGTGAGGTGTGCACATGCTAGGGGAATCAGATCAGTTCATAATTTTCCACTTTATTTGCTGTCATTTTCTAATGCAGCAGAGAATACATTTCTGAGATCATGCACGTCTGTAAATCTGACACAAGCAGCTTGTCAGTGAAAGTGTTGTTAACATCTTTTAGACAGTATATTTCTCTTAGCTGAACGTAGACTACGCCATTGGCTGGGAAGTTGTTTTGGGGGGAGATGGAGACTTGTTTGAGATGTGCATTTTAATCCAGGCCTGTTTAATGTTTGCCCCCTGACAATCTGAGCCAGACATCATTTTAATGGCATGTACAGTGATAAAGCCAATAAAACGTCAACATGATTGATAATATGAGCTTTATGGCAATATGACTTTCCTGTCCGCCTCTACGCTCTAGATGATGGTTTCCAAATTGAATTCTGTGCACACTTGTGTGTGTCTGCGTGCGTTTGTGTCGTGTGTTTGTGTACATGTATGTGCACATTTCTGTGTATGTATGCATATGACCATGGTACATTTTCTTTTGCTAATGTGTACAAGTGGCCAGCATTTTTTTTACCCTTACAGTGCATGGTTTATGGATTTAGGCCATTGTTGTTTGGAGAATGGTTCTTTGTAGTGATTTAAGGTTTACATTTTTAAGTATTATGTACTAAGGAAATCAATTCCAAGCTGCATGTTTCCTAAAAATGACGTGACATTTTTTTAATTAACAAAATAAAGTAATCTGAGCTGTGCGTATAGTCTAATTTTTAGCTTTGTATATGTTGGAGATTCCTATTCAATGCTGAGTTAATGTGAGCTAAAGCTAATGTGATGTCACAGAATTATACAAGTGTGTTGGACCTGTAGGAAAGCAAAGGACATAAGTCATTATTAATAAATGGTATTAACCCTTGTTATATTAGAATATTAGAACTGTGAAGGTTTTATTTTTTTTTACTTTTTGTGTCTAATGGGGCTTATTTTAAAAACATGTTAAATGGATAAGAGAGCCCTCAGAGCACTGATATATCATTCATGTCCCCTTAACATAGTGTGTGACCATGCTGCAGGGGCAAAAGGGACCATTATTGAGTTTTTCAGCACAGCTGAGCCATAATATCTCAGGTTAAACACTCTTTTTTACTGGGCACTGTTTAGAGTAAAATCAGAGTTAAGAATTAAAACCTAATCAAATGTTACTGAACTTTTAAAACATATCTGTTTTATTTTGGTTCTTGCCAGTTTTTAGTTTTTAGCAGATTTGTTTTATTTTATTACCTTTTTTGTTGTTTTTTGAAGAATGATGCAATACAGAAGAAACTTCTTTTGGAAAATTGGGACTTGGTAAATGAAAACGGGACTCTAAATAAAAATCACCTGTTTAGGATATATGTTACTGTCTTAGTTAATTAAATGAAAGGTTTATGCATGTAAAAATAAGAAGATTACTTAATGGGGAAAAGTAAGTCAAGTCAATATTTGTTGTGAGCATACTACTTTGATTGCCTTTAGGTACACAATTTTATAAAGATATATGCTTTTTGAAGCATGTTGCACAAATTACCAGAGTTCTTCTGTGGGTCTTGGTTGTTAACATTATTTTAATTCACTCAGAACATCATACAGAATATAAATACTAAACAAGTTTTTGTTTGCAGTTTATTACTTAATATGCCTTTGTAATATTCTTGTTGAAAGTGAATGTAAATCTAATATCTACCAATTTCTGCTGATACAGATTATCCAGTGTGCCTGAAACTTTTGTAGTGTATTATGTTTTCTGTGCAGATTGAGCACAAGTGTTTGAATGTAATGTATGTTTGTTTATAATTCAAACATGAATGATTTGCTAGAGAATGTGAGAATGGTATATGTTTGTTGGTGTGTCATATTGATTCTCCATCAGTCTGTGCTGAGCTATGTTCTTAGAAAAACTCTACTCCTTATTGTGAGTCTCTCGGATGGCTCATCTGGAAGAAAAGGTTTTTTTGTGTTTTATGTAAATAGTGATTGATGATGGATCTTACCTACCGTGCAGCTTTTGACAAAAAAATATTGATGGGTGCTCTCAGTAAGTGTTAGTCGAGGTGACAGAGCAATCAATTTTAAGATGAATTACAGCACAAACTACCTCTATGGCAAAGTCGTTGATTCTGTTTCATCTGCTGTTTAAGAGCTGACTGAATATAGGAGTTCTGAACTGGAAGGGTGCTATCATCTTAACACCACTTTCCACTCTGTTCTGTCACTTTGTATATTTGCATTTTTAAGTGGGGCTGCATTTTAATCTATTTTGTTTTGTGATTTTTAAATTAATGCAGGTCCTTTATAATAGGTGTGACATTTGACAAACTTTAAAGTAATTTTGGTTTGTGGTCATGTTAGTGTACCATTGAGTTTAAATGAATTTAATTTGTGAGCAGTATGTTTCTGGCTGTACTGAGACCACTGTTTTACTCAGCACAATTCTTTTATATTAAAACAGATACTTTTGTACTACTATTGTATGCAATATGCTATTAAATGCAGAAAATATAACAATATAAATTATAACAATATAAGTTCTGTACTAAAGTCCCATTCTAACTCTGCCAAATAAATGATGTCCAAACGATTATTGTGATCAATTATATTATACAGATCCAAATGTAACACCTGAAAGGATTTTGGCAATCCATCATTGGCAAACTGTGATTAGAAAAAAAGAACAACTGGGATCGGCGCTCACAAACACTTAAAAGTAAAGTTGAATCAGAATAAAATAACATCAGAACTGATGGATATGTTTAATAGTGTATTAAGAGCATTTCCACATGTACACTGTAATGAGAACTCACAGGATCGGGACTGAGAAAGCTATGTGCCCATAAGAAAAAAATACTTATTAGTAAGTCTAAAATAAAGGACTTCAGAGAGAGCATAATGATTGGATTCTGGAGCAATGAAAAAATCATGATTGAATAAAAGTCATGATTTGAAAAGTCTAAATTTATGTTATTCCAGAATAGGTCAGCTTCAGTTGGCAGCAGTAGGCTCAGCGATGTTAGGTGGCAATAAAGTAAAGTTAGATGAAGGTACTGAATGACCAAGTTATTCCGTCAGTGTTTTTTATTTTACTGATGGCGCAGGCACATTCCAATGAAACATTCTCGGGTTCAAATTGTGAAAGAGAAAAGGTTCTAGAAGCATGCGGATTCATTTTCACACATGAATTGGCCACCAGACAGTCCTTTTTTAACCTTATTGGAATACTTTTGAATGTGCTGGGGAAGACTTCATGGAATGGTTTGACTACCCCCTTGTCAGAAGAATATTTCAACCATAAGTTAATAACTCTGAATGGAAATAAATGTTGTGGAACAAGGTTGATGAAACATTGTCATTGCATTGCCAAGAAATGTAATAGAAAGTTAAAGAATATTATTGGTGTTTACTTAGGTTAGCATGATATTTGATAATATTGATGATCACTCCAGGCCTAGCCGTGCTTCTGAGAATATAACAATTCAAACTGGAAAAAAACCTAGACGGGTAAGAATACAGCTCATGAACTCACGTATTTTGAACCCAGTTTGAATTACAAAATTAAAATATGTTTAGTTTGCTGCTATAAAATTACCAGTCAATTGCTGGGAAAACCTGGCGAGACAAAAACTTATTTCAGATGTTAATTCAGATTTGTTTGGAATTTATATATTTGGCTGACATTCTATTGCTCTTTTAATAATGCTGTTTTTAGTGAGTTCCTTTGCCTGTATCATGCACATCTGGGCATGCATGACATGATACCTGTTTGAATTATTGTAGTTGCGTCGGTTTACTGTATAAACTGCCATTAGAACCAAATACTTTCCTCTCGTCTTGATTCAACTGGTTGACAAAAATGGCATTTTCTGTAACTAAGCTCCTCAGGGTAATATATTAGCACAATACTAATTCAGACACAGTGCACTACTCCAGTCACAACACACACATAGTGGTGTAGTTTCTTTTTTCATTTAATGTCAATTTCATACCCACTTAAAACAGTTTACATTTACATTTACATCATTTAGCAGACACCCTTATCCAGAGCGACTTACAACTGATATATTCTTACAATTCAAGCAATGGTGGGTTAAGGACCCAACTGTGGCAGCTTGGCAGAGGCGGGATTTGAACCCAGGACCTTCAGGTCCAGAGTCCAGTGCCTTAACCGCTAGGCTACCACAGACCCACAGTTCAGGGTCATAGGCCACTGGTAGCACAATATGCATGAACAAACCCTACACACATGCACACAGACACACAGAAATATACATACTGCACTGAAAAAATTTGAGCACACAGAGAATGGGACAACATGCAAACTCCACAGGCAGGGGTACAGACTATAATAAATAGTAAGTCAAGACTAGCACTTAAGGGTGAAGTATTTGACAAGATACTATAATCACAGTTTTTTAATTGGCTTCCCATCTACAATGTTGTAATGTTTTTTTTCCATCTTGTGTTTTGGGTGGCACGTTGGTACAGCGGTTAGCATGGTTGCCTCACAGTCCCTTGGTTCTGGTTTTCCTAGGACTGTCTGTAGTTTGTATGTTCTCCCTGTGTCCGTGTGGGTTTACTCCAAGTTCTCCGGTTTCCTCCCACACTCTGAAGACATGCATTAGGGTACTTGATTGACACACATTAGATACCTTGTGTCTGTCGTTAAATAGCCATTGATGCTGAAAGTGCTGTGACTACACAAACACGGTTTTTAAGACTACTTTGTGACAGCACATATCGACCCAACTTATTTCAATACTCATTAAAACTAGCTCCAATAAATAACAGGAATAAAGAAAGGAGTTAGCCAAGGAGTTAGACTAGCCAAACTTTAGTCAGTGTATCATTTTAAGGAAACTTTAGTAAACTTATGCTTAATGGTGGTAAATATCATCATTATTAAGTGTATATGATTAATATAAAATACAAAAATCATATATAGTTATGAAGTCTAGCTAGACCATAAATCACTAATCACAAACAATAGTTTACCTCTCTGTATTGTGTGTATTATTATTATTATTATTATTATAATTATTATTATTATTAGTGGAGGGGGTAATAGTAGTAGTGTCACGATAATATGTGCTAGAGAGCCACATGATCCTGCATGGCTCTTCTTTGACACTTTTTGACTTCTACAGCAGGCTGTCCAGTTACAGCCTGGTGCCCTTTTTTCAGACCACTTTCTTGTCTGTCCTTTTCACTCTCTTAATGTTTCCTAGCACTGGACTTCTGCCACACTGTCTTTATGGTTAGTGGTTCCTTGATTCAGTTAATTCTAAATGTTCTAAACTTTCCAGTTTGTATTAACATTGTCAGGTCTTGTCTATTGTGTGTACTGACTGCTTGCCTTAGCATTGTTTGACATTATTGCACTGTTTTGGTCTGTTACCATGTTGCACTGGGGGTTAGCTTAGTACTGTCATGTTGTCTTAACGTTGTTTGTGTTAGCCGTGTTATCTTAGCAATGTCAATGGATGTTAGTTAGAATTACTGGCGTGTGCGAGCATTGCATTATTCAATATTATAAATACTAATCAGCAGAGGTTTGTTGATAATGTTTTTAACTCAGTTATGTTATAGTTTTTGGTCTGTAAGCCGCTCATGTTTATAGTTTTATAATGAACAGGATGTAAGAAAACCAATTTCTTGATGAATTTGTTTAAAAAATCTTGTTTCTTTGATTAAGTGATATTAGTTACACTTCACGTGGTATATGCCTGTTTTTTGCTTGCCTTAAACCTGACTTGTTTACATTGATCCACGTGGTAGTCAAAATTACAGGACTGATGATAAATAGAATAGCTTCATTTTCATAACCATGCAGGAAATTCCAGTTATGGCTACAATTAAGAAATAGTTCTTGACAAATGAAAGAGCTATATACTCCTGCACTGTACTGAAGATAATGATACAGTGTATGTTTATGTTGAAAGAGAAAAAAAGATCAGTGCTGTGAATTGGATTTGGTGCAGACGTAGAGCTGACAGAAGCCGATTTTAACAGATACTTCAAGGAGACCTCAGCCCATGAAACCATCCTGTCCTGGATCCATAGCCCCACCCTCTAACTGCTGTATAAATAGATTCTCATGACAGGGCAATTCATCTCCAGCCATGAAAACATCAACTTTAAAAGATAGCTTGTAGAGATCCGGCGCTTGTTAAGACCAGATCAGCAGTGCAGATGCCTGGGATGTAAACTCATGAAGAGAAGATTAATTTATCTGTCATCCCTGACTTTGACAGTTGCTGTAAATCTGTTTCAGGCCTGCATGGGAGGGAAAGGGGGAGAGTGGGTTGTGGGTGTCAGACAATCTGGGCAAAAGAAGGACAGAGTTGATAGTTGGGAAAAATAAATTCCACATTGCTACTATGGTCTCTCACACACTCTGTTCTTTGATTCACCCATGACTATCTTGAGCATTCTTTTTGGATGATGCTTTTGGAACTCATTCTTAAAAGAGAACATTTGGCAATAATTTCAAGTTATCCCTATCACTCATATTGTACATACTCATTATATTCAAGATGGTGGTCACATAAGACGGCAATGAAAATGAATAGTGTAAATGTCAGAAGAGCTATTTGCTGTTTGATTGATGGGAGCAGGCAAGCTTGAGATCCTTTTCTGTATCTGCTACATATGGACCATGCCTGACATTCTCCTGGAAACAATGCCATTTGTTTCCAGTTACTGCCTCTGTATACTTATAAAATATGATATCGCCATATGATAATCATCTGTATACATGTACGTTATTGTTAGAAAGGTTTTAAGGTGTAATACACGGATAGACTTGGAATGGGTAGATCTTAGCTTCATTACAGCAATCGTTGATTTATCTTCCAGAATGTCTGTAACCAACTGAAAAAAATTTGTGATGTGGATGTTGTTATATCAAATGATAAGTCATGTCACAAATCCCTACGGGTAAGTATTAAACCCTACTCATTGATGTCTGCTTGCCAGTTTATGTTAGGCCTTATTTTCACCAGACTTTTTTTTTTTTACAAATGACTCCACATTATGGACTTAACTATCTGGAACTTTTAGAAGTCTGTCTAGTGGAACATAGGTTTTGATCATTACAAGCACTCTTAAGTGGGTAATGAGAAACGATTACATTTTAGAGGCATCAACACATTTTAACATTTTATTTAGTATGATCAAAAATGAGGTGACAATTGTAAGCCGTGAGTTCCCTTTTGATGTGAATTTGCATGTAAATGGATATTTGCCTTGATATGTCAGCCCATGTCCTCAAGAAAAGTAAGGCCTTGAGCCTTCAGAGAGCGTGCTGGGGGATGGTAGTGTTAAAGAGGGTGGGGGATATTGTTAATTAGCATGTGGAGGGAAAGTGCTCCTGACAAGTGGTAACTGGGCCCTGATAAATATGGTGACTAAACATTTCCCTATCCCTTTTGTCTGTTAGATCCCCCAGTTGAGGAGTTTAAACTCCTTTCACCTGTGAGGAAATCAAAGATAATCCAGAGTTTGATGTTGAGAAAAACTTTTCAGTTTGTATAAAAAAGGGGTCACCCCATGTATAGGGCAATGGGTTTAAGCTGTAAACCCCACACAAAGGGTTCTGACAGACTGTGTTTCCCTGCTCTTCTTAGAAGAGTCTTTAGCAAAGTTCTAAGCACCTTCTCTGTGCATGACTAAACCTATTGAGGATTGAGAAGATAAAGGAACCAGAGGCTTAAAATCAAACCTTTAAGTTTCTATTTTAAAAAAATCCAATGTGTCAATTTGTAGAAGGAACATAGGTGCATGTAAGCAAAAGTTTATTGAGCAGGTAAATGCAGAAAGAAATTGAATTAGATTTTATTTCATGGCTAGTTCTTTGTGTATGGTAATGTTGCCATGGAGACGTTGAAAAGAGAGCTTATTTAGTGTTTACCCCATATAAATGGTGGTCTATTGAATTCTAAACAATCATTTTGTCAGCATTGTAGATTTATTCTTATGGAGTTTTTTTCCTACTCAATCATTAGCAAACCTTGCGAAACATGTGCCTAAATTTGAATATTGAAGACACAATAAGCACATTGACCTAAAAACATAAGTGTTCATGCTTCTT
>JAUZSU010000910.1:69815-80217 GCA_034780255.1 Parotocinclus maculicauda
CATATATGCACACACACATACTTTCTCCCCTACTACTTTACCCTCTTTACCAAGGACATTTGAATGCCAGCAGTGTTTCTCACATACTTCATCTATACCCCTATTTTATTTAATCAGAGGAAAGGAACTACCACTACCGTCTGTCAGAAGCATGTGTGTATTGGAGAAATCATCTCAAACGATGAGCCTATATGGTAATCTGGCAAGCAGCTGATGTAATATTGATAAAAATGTAAGTTGATCTTAATATAGCTGCTGTCTAGTCAATATGCATGAAGTACTTGTCGGACCCTGATTTAGAAGGGAGTGACACTCTTTATTGCAAGGTTGCCACCACTCTCAAACCCTGAAGTCAGCCAGGTAAAGGAAAAACAATCAGCAGGTGTAGTGCGGTGCCTGCCTTTCAATAATGAAAGATGGAACTATCAATAAGCCATGTGCCATTGCGGAAACTTAATCACTGTCATGAAGGAGAAATAACCCTTTGAAGTTTCTATCACCCCATACCAGAGCTACCATGCATTTATACGCGTTGATAATAAATAACAAAATATCTGGTCTCATTTCCGTAAAACACATGCTGCTTTGTGTGATTATACACTTGCTGTGAAATCTGAAACACTATTTTTTCTTAGCTTTTCAAGCTTAAGACTCTCAGTCACAAGTAATCCTATCAATTTCATGACATTTAAACTCAACATCAGCCATAACATTGACATGTGAACTGAATAGCATCACACTGTCAATGCTTTACAGGAAATCCTTTGCTCTTGGCATTCACGTGGATGCTACTTTGACATGTGCCACCTAACTAAACATTGATGCAGACAAAGTAGACCATTTCATGGCAGCATTATTCCCTAATGGCAGTGGCTTCTTTCAGCAGAATAATGCGTCCAACCGTGTTCAGAAATGGTTTGAAAAACATTGAAAAAATGTTCAAGGTGTCCAAAACCCTATCAATCTAATCGAGCAGCTATAAGATGTGTTGGATGAACAGTTTTGTTTTAGTTTTATAAGCAGTGCCACTCCATGTACACTCTATTGGGCACATCTACCAGCTTGTACGCTGTTGCACAGGTTGCACAGGTTGTGCTAGTTTGTTTTAATTTTTTTATTTTATTTTTAATGTGTGGGGTGGGGGAGATGCTATAAATATTCAATAGATATACATTTAATTGGCATCTCCTCTGAGACTCATTATTTTTATATGCATCTAAAAGAGCAACAAATTGAATAATGCTTCTCAGTCTCTGTTTCCGATGTACCAGCTTTTTCAGAATCTATATCAGTGCTATCCTTGTTCTGTAATGTCCTCATGATGCACTTATAAAGCATGATCGGTGTATTTAGTTCACTGTATTGCAGGCCCCTCTTTCTTCTTCTGCTTTTTCTTCTTCTTTCACCCTCCCTTTTTCTCCACTCTTTTTAACAAATGGGCATCAACAAGCCATGAAATAATCAATGCTGATGATCCATCTTGGGCGCTGTCGATATGTTAATGAGTCTGCCTCATCGTTTTTGGCGACGAGGCCATAAATCATTCCCTTTTACCAGAATGCATAGCAGCTGGTGCAGCAAACCCCTGGCCAGGAATAAAACACTGTCTTTTAACGATTAATGTCCAAACATTCTGCTACTCTGCTGCTTGATTGTTTTCAGATGCCAAAAAGTAGGACGGATTGTAAATCAATAAAACAATAAGACAAAGTGTTTTAATAAAAGGAGAGGTTGCAAGTAAATCATCAAGGTTCTCCATTTAGCATGGCTTCCTGGGTAACGAATAATTGGATACCTGCTGCCCAGAAGTCATTTTTAAGGATATAAATGCTTGTGTCTGCTCAGGGTGAGGAGCAAGCTGTCTAACTGCTTACTATTTTTCACTGTGCATGTAATTCTGTTTGTGTCCTTGTGAATGTTCTAGAGAAGTACCCTTAGACAGGTAATTAGAAATTATTTATAATTAAGATTAAGGATTAGGATTAGGATCCCAACATCTGTACCCTGAAATATAAAAGGATGTGGACATTTTCATATCTGTAAATGTTCCCATTTTTTCAAATAGTGATGGGTGGGATTTCAGATGTTCAGTATATAGAGTCAAAAGCCACAGTACACCCTTTTATTTCAGAAGCAAAAGGGAAAATGATGTATCTACAAGCAAGTAATATACCCCAGCAAGTAGTGGGTGAGTGGGTCTATATTTTAGGATATGTCTGGAACTTTTCCACCATGTTGAAAACCGCCATATTGGATCAAGGGCAAGTTTTTCCAATGGGAAGGTGGCATATCAAAAAAGGCCAAAATGCTCTCAGAAATCAGTTGCCACCATCAGATTTGCAATGTCTTTTGTGGTTCAAAGTTGCTGCAAGAACTGGGACCGTTGTCTGTGATGCGCAGCTATTTGACGTGTTCAGTGTGCTGTCACTGGTGCTGAACACAGAGCTGAAGGTACAAGATCCAGTCTTCATGAACCTACATGACAATTTCTGGAGAAACGTTGCCACAAGCCTTCACAAGGTGAAGGTGGTGTTTGTTGGGGGTTTTCTCAGAATATACAGTTTCCTTGAGAACCCCAGAAATACAAGTCAAGTGGTGTGAGGTCGGGTGATCTGGACTGCCTTTCCACAGGTCCACAACAACCAATCCAATGGCCAGGGAATTGAATATTTAGCCACTGACGAACACCTGTTCGGTAGTGTGGTGAAGACACATAACATCGGAAACTACCTTCTTCAGGCAGAATGGATGAGTACACTGTTTCCCGTAGCAGTATCCGGTAACGCAGAGAATTTAGGGTCTGGTCAATGAAAATGGGTCCGATAACGCAGAGAATTTAGGGTCTGGTCAATGAAAATGGGTCCGATAAGGGCCCCATATTCCACACCACACCATAACCTTCACATCACCCACAATTTTAGTGTCTGCCATCCAGTGAGGGCTGTCTTCATTCCAGTACCTCACATTCTGGCAGTTGACCTCACCACTGACAAAAATTGGCCTTGTCATGGAACAGAATGCCCTGTGCGTATGTGGGGTCTCATTGATGTTGGTCTAATGCCCAGGTACAGAACTTGACACATCTATCAGGGTCATCCACTGACAGTTTTTGTTGCAGCTGGCTCTTAATGGGGTGCCACTTATTGGTATGAAAAATGGATGGGGATGTCTGGCTGACACCACATTCTGCTGCGAAACGTTGCGTGCTTAAACGCTTAAATGACTTTTCACAAAGGCTGTCAAAACCATTGGTGAGGTTTCTTTGTTGGTAGGGGTCTTTGGATGTCCGCTATGTGGCTTGTCGTCCACAGTACCGTTTTCTCAGAATTTGGCTACGAGGGGTGCAACAGTGTGTTAATTTTTGAACGACATGAGGTATTGCAAATCCGATTTAGGCAGTTGATTTCTGAGACAGTGTGTAAGATTTACCAGTCAGCTAATAATCCAACTAATAAATTGAGATAGTTTATAGAATGATGTCTTGGTTTTTTGTTTTCTTCTTCTTCTACTTCTTCTTCTTCTTCTTCTTCTTCTTCTTTTTTTTTACATTTTTTTAAAAATATATGTTCTCAGTAAGACTGAGGACAGTATAATGTAATGGCTAATTAAATAATAAAACAATTAATAATTAAAACAAATATTTAATTACATATATACGTACATAATATTTAAAAATTTTAATTACAATAAAAACTGTTGACATTAAAACATGTTTAAATATAATGGTAAATAATTAATATAATTAATACATTTTGAGGTTTTACTTTTTGTTAGCACCCCATTGCAGTTCAATATCTATTACTGCAGAAACTGTTGCCTCTTTTGTATATACACAGCATTTGTATGCTGTTAATATATCCACTGCTTCTACATCTACACACTGTTTAAAAAAGCATAATTACATTGTGAGACTGAATGGCAGAATCTGAAATTGAAAAGTGGTAGCAAATCTAATAGAGCAAATGCACTATAGCTGTGGGACAGTAGCTAATTTCTTCAGATACTCTTTTGTGTCACATGAGAGCAACGAATGTATAAAATGCAGATGCATTAGGACAATATATGCTAGAGGTCTAAGTTGGACCAAATGTTGCAAGGGAGTTTCTGTACGGAAGTCTGTGTCTCTGCAAGGAGCACAGTAGATTGTGTTGTGTTGTGATATCAATTTGGTTGCTGTTATGGTTATTGCAGCTTAATGCTGTTTTAAAAATTGAACATGACACTGGAGTGATTTATTCTCTGCATGTTTTCTTAACCTTGGATATTGGATTGTTTGTCAGACTATATCCTTTTGATTTATGACAAAATGCAAGGTTGATAAAAGCATTATACACACATACACACTTGCATATTATGCAAAGGCACCTCTGTATCTCCTGTATATGAAAGAGGGAGAGAGAGAGTAGGGTGGTGGTGTCAGGATAGTTTATACAGAGTCTTATGGTGAGAGAGTGTGTTTATAGTGTATGAGGATATGGAGAATGTCCATGGGAAATGCTTTGACATTTTACAAAACTTATGGGTACAATCAAAAGACTGAAGTCAAGTATACTGAGAGGCCCTGTAACTTTTAATTTCCATTAGAGCTACCCTCTTTATCCTCCACTTCAAACAAAAGTAAAAATTTGTTGAATCAGATGGAAAAAAGAATATCATTAAATCACTGTGCCATGCATCTTCACAGTATTGTGGACACATTTGTAATTGATGATTTTACAAATGTTTTTTTAACATTAGCTCTTTGTACATGTAAAATGGATTTAAAAGGTTTTAAATCAACATTAAAATACAGAGACAAATGGAAAACATGTTCCCCACTAGGCCTATGACATACAAAAACAAGAAAGGAGTCTGCATTATAAGTTGACTACTACAGTAGTGATTAATATGTTAAATTAACAGTAACAGGGTCATTGGTGTCTTAGATCAAGAGCTTTAACTGCTTTTAAAAGGAACAACAAACTAAATAATAGCCAACTACTGTTAATCTTGGCACATAAATACCAAGAACATTCTGAACGATTAACACAGTGATTTTGAAAAAAGCACCCTTGGCAGTTCTGCCTTCTAGGTAATTGTGTAGTACCTTGACCACTAATAAATAATTTCCCCATAAAATATGTATTACCATAGACAATGTACAAATACAGATACATCCATACAGAAAATCCAGTTGCAGTTTAATTATTTTTTTTATTGTGATTGATTGAAATACCTTACTTCATACATTAAGTTCATATTTCTTAAAATGAAATTTTTGTTCTGGATTTGGAAAGGTAAGATGATATAAGGATTGCTAAGAGCCTGACAGTCATTATGTAATCTCAATGCTGTAATGGTTACACAATTAGACCTTCAAACCACATTTAGTAAATAATCCCTATTATCTGTCTGAAGCCGACATTTGCATTTTAACAAAACCATACTTAAAGTGAAAGACTGCTGCTATCTGTGATTCTGTGGTGAGCTCTCGGGTAGAAGCATAACAACATGCTTATGTAATTTGATGTAAAGTGTGTATTTCTAACTTTGAATGTAGTTATTTTGTGTTTACATGTTTAATCACATGTAAAGAGTTCTACCACACTCTCGGCTGTCACACATGACTATATTTTACATTTGTGATTTTTGAAAAAGCTACTGACTTTATATTAGCATAAAGTGTAAATGTATGTAATAAATATAAATGGGAGGCAGTTTCGGATTGTATTTCTACCTTGTTTTGTAATATTTTGCCTTTTTCTGAAAAATTAGTATTTTAGTGGCTATTTTGATTGTGACAAGTCAGACTAGTACATTGTTGACTACATTACATTTTTAAATTCATGTTAAAAGAATGCTGGAAAATGTAATTTCAATATTTTTAAAAATTGAAAAAAAGTGTTAAAATGTAGGAGTTAAGCTATTTGATAGAAATAGAAAGTACTCTGTAAATAATGATTTTATATATTTTTTTATTTATATACAAACCTAATTCCAATTAATTTGGGATGTTGAGTAAAACATAAATAAAAACAGAATAGGATGATATGCAAATCATTTTCAACCCATATTCACTACAAAGAAAAGCTAATTAATTTTTAAACTGATCAATTTTATTGTTTTCACTCATTTGGCAAGGCTGGGAAAGTTGAAGAATGCTCAAAAAACACAGCTCACTTTCACAGGTGAGTGTCATGATTGGGTATAAAGGGAGCATCCCCGAAAGGTTCAGTCGTTCACAAGCAAGGATGGGAGGAGGTTCACCACTCTGTGAACTACTGCATGAACAAAAAGTCCAACAGTTTAAGAACAACATTTTTTATTGTGCAATTGCAAGGAATCCATGGTATCATCTACAGATTCAGAGAATATGGAGAAATCTCTGCAAGTAAGGGGAAAGGCCAATTGAGTTTTGTTAAAAGGAAAGGTGATGTAACACAGTGGTAAACATGCCCCCATTCCAACTCTTTTGGAATGTGTTGCAGGCATCAAATTTCAAATGAATGAATATTTGCAAAAAACAATAAAGTTTATCAATTTTAAACAATAAATATCTTATCTTTGTAGTGTATTCAATTAAATATGGCTTGAAAAGGATTTGTAAATCATCGTATTCTGTTTTGATTTGTTTTACACAACGTCACAACTTCATTGGGGAAGAAGTTAGCTTAGTACTATTAGTACATAGTTAATAGTTTAAACTTGAGTTTAAATGTACTGCAAACAAAAATTAGTGGTTATTTCAAAATGATTACAAAGAAGATACCACAATAGTTAGGGCAGTCTGATAATGCCTATGCCCCATCACTGTCAGTGTGTTTTGAAAGTCTTGGGTGACGAGAAACAATCTGAATAGTCAATGTGTGACACTCACGTCCACTTTGACATGCTTCTGTTCACCTACATAAATATGCCACTTGCTTCTCAATCACTATAATTGAGTTTGCATCTAATTTGCGTAATCTAACAACTTTCTTTTATTTTCATTAGTTTTTCTGAATATATTGTTTAATGAAATAAAATCAAATGCTTATTTGTTTTAAATGCTTCATATTCTTTGAAATAACCCCCCATTTTTGTGAGAAGTGTAATTCATTAGAATGGCTCACTAATCACTTTATTAGGTACACTTCTTAGTTTCTACACTACACTTACAGACTGTACTCCCGCTGTTTCTCTAAAGACTTTGTTAGTTCGCTTAACTGTGTTCTCTAATGATCAGGATGACTAGCAATATGCTATAAGTGTCTAAGGCCGTACTCAAACTGAGCATGACTGCCTTGAACCGTGCTGGAGTGCAAATGCCCCCCCTCCCTTCACTTCCTCTTCCACTTCATCACTTCCCTGCTCATATATACTCGCGCTACTTTAATGATTATGCACCCCAACACGATTTTGTCACCATGATACACAATCACAGAGTTCAATGGAGTTCATGGTTCTATATACTTTGTGGCATTTTTTAAAAAATTTTGGCACGCTAACACACAGCTCTCTTGTTAGCATTATATTTATTGTACTAAATATGTAGTGCACTTTTTTTGGCTACATGTGCTACATGTGTTTGATGAGCTTGCACAGGACAGCAGACTTTATGGCTGTACTTACTGTTGGGCTTTGTAGGTATTTGTTCGCTTTTTTTATGCTGTTTTCCATGCTCGAGCACATATATCACACTATACATGTCGCACGTGAGTCCAGTGAACTGTGCTTGGGCATGCTGGAAGAGTTGATTTGACGTGATCACAGTAGTCAAATGAACAGCACTTCACTCGAGAGCGTGGTACAAATAACCTAGTGTGAGTACATCCTAATAGATTGCACGGTGTTTAAAAACTCCAGCAGCACTGCTTTGTCTGATTAACACACCACAATACACTGGTGTAACTGCATTGCTGAGAATGATCTATCACCTAAATAGTACCTGATCTGTGGAGTTACTCAGTAATTAGGGGACTAACTACATAGAGAAACAGCTGGACTACACTTTTATATGGTAAGAGGTACTAATAAAAATGAACAATAAGGGTAGAAACAAGGAGGTGTGCCTTATAAAGTGCTCAGTGAGTGTATAATCTTGTAGTCAGTCTAATAGTTTCACTACTTTTTAGTACGACTATTCTTACATACACACATGCAGGATTAACTATCATTTGCATTTCTATCAGACTATGACGAATTGTTTTAGCTTTTAAGTGAACACGCATCGGAAGAACATTGAGACTCTTGGCCATACCTGCCTCATCATGTTCATTCCTTGTTGCTCATTGCTACATTCTGTGCTGGACTGGCTTTTATTTGATTTTCAGGACATCCAGAGAGTGGAGAATCATAAATCTCCAAGATTACAGCTCTGCTAGAAAAGTGAATATTATTCACACCAGTGCCCTCCATTACATTGCTCCATATATATTGTGCAGTAACTGACTAGGCTGTTCAAGGCCTCTAGCATGGGGAAGGGTTACAGCGTGGTTTAGTATCTCCAAGGTCTTCCTCGCAGTCCATTGCATGTAAAATCCGCTTGAGTTTATCCTTAAAGAGCACTTATTGGAACTCCATGCTGAAATTATGCATTCCACATATACACCATAACATATATCCCACTATTTACAGTTTAATGGAGATGCATCCCAAACCACAGTCCTTAAGCACTATTCATGACACATGAACACCATCACAGAGCCATCATCATCAGTCTCTGTTTTCTAGACAAGCACTGATTGGAGCATTGTATATAAATAGTGATCTAGAGCAAAGGTCATTATTGTACAAGGTTTCTTCGTGTTATATGGATGCAGTGTTTTTTCACTATATATATTTAATAAATCTTATTCATACGAATGGATCCTCTCTGGAGCCCTTTTTTAACAGAGTGTCTGCAAGCATTGACCTAGACAGCATATTTTGTGAATTAAATTGACCCATTTTCCAAAACTAATTTTTATCTAATTGTGTTTGGTACAATGCAGCATTTTTGCTTCTCCTTTTCTAATTCCATTGATCATTCTAAAGCTGAATGTGCCTGTGTGCTCTCAGCCAACCCTGGATAGACACGACAGCAGTTGTTTAAGTTTTCTTGAATAAATAGGCTGCTTCAATAGAGACAGATAGCAGAGACGAGCCTGGGAAACAGCAGAGTTTGACTTGTGGAAGTTGCCTTTCTAAACTGTTTTCGTTACTTAGACAAGGAACATTAACTCCAGATGACAATGAAAGTAAATAATCTATCAGCGTAGTGCAATACATGCCGTGTGTTGTTGAAGCAAATGAGGTCTATATTTCCTCCCACATCTATTAATCTGTACATGTCAAGTGGTGCCATGGCAGTAGGGTTAAAGAAACAGTGTCGCTGAATGTGATGTAATCTCAGAAGTTTATTCGGTGACACTGTCTATACATCATGTTCCTTCATAATTTACAGTTCTTCCTAGCTCTAAATGTACCAAAACCTTAAAGTGCTTACCTATAACGCCTGACCTGTATAAGTGGGAGATTGATACTATTTGTATGTGGTATGTGCAAGAAACTGAGGGATTAAGAGATAAATAAAATAAAAATCTTCAATTTATAGGTCTAAAATATGAATATAAAAATAAATACTTATTTATTATGGACAAAGATCAATATGCATTTGCTTAAACATACTGCCTTATGGTGAAGCTTGGCAGTTACGGGTCTTGCTCAAGAGCCATCCATAATAGTGGACAACAGTGAGCCACTCAGTCCACCAGACCCACTGGTTGATTGGAATATAGACCAGGCTCTGCATGTCAGACAGTGCAACCATTCAGTGTTAACAACATGTATAAATGTATTTCATGGACATGTGTGAGCTCAGTTGCATTCTTTTAATTATGCAGTAAAGCTATGTGTCCAAGCATATGATAAGCATATGTGTTAACAGAATAATAGAATAATAAAGTAGACTGATTAGTAGGAGTCATGTTCCTGTCTGGTCAATGCATTTTCAGTTTGATTGTTTTTTGGAAGCTTTGCATTGAAGTAGCATGGTGTTAAGCTATTAGACAGTTAGGGACTTGTGGTGCTAATCAAGTTCAGGTGAAAAAAAAAGTCTGGACAAACTTCAGAATCTCTGACATTTTATTTCTTTTCAACCGTAACCTAGTTACTGGACATTAGAGACAAATAAACCTATGAAACCATTCAATTCACTCAATACTCTGTTAGGGTTTCTACCTTCGCTCGGATCGTGCGGCTGTCCTCGCCGGTCGCCATTACAAAGCCATCGGTGGGACGGCCGTTATATTTGCTATCTCATTATGCCCCGATCCCGAACAGCTGAACCATGACCTATAAAGGCGTTATGTTAAGCGTGGTTCGGCGCCGGGTCATCGTGATTCTATCGGGGTTCGATCTCCGTCCGGTGCGCGCGTTAGACCAATGGCGCTCGTGCGCTTAT
>JAUZSU010000910.1:84060-105269 GCA_034780255.1 Parotocinclus maculicauda
TTTTGATCTGTCATCTATGTTCTATTACGAATAAAATATTGACATTTACCATCTCCACATCATTGCATTCAGTTTTTTTCACAATTTGTTTAGTGTCTCTACTTTTTTGGAATCCGCATTGTAGGAAAAGAGGATTCTCTCCATTCACAATTCTTTACCGAGAGTCTCTTTACATTGATGTGTCATGTTGTCTGTAGCACAAAGAGTATTAGCAATGTCTTGTAAATAGATTTGCTCTCATAGGGCAAAGAAAGCATTTATTTGGGCCGAAGACTCATGTTAATGAAATAGATCATGAGTGGTTCCATTATGGTAATTGGTTGCTACACTTCCCAGTGGCCTAATATTTTATTTATGATTTCTTCTTTAACTTTTATAATGATTTGTAGATCATTATATTGTGTTATACCCCATATTAATTCACATGTAGTTAGCGTCAAGTCAGTATAATATGTTTAGGTTCATTTAAGTCACTAAATATAAATAACCAATAGAACTGGGTTAATGAAGTCATGCTCTAAAGGATAAATATGAATTCTCTCTTATGCAGGGTATAGAGCCATTCTAGTAATTGGTTAATGTATCATTTTATATGTAATGTGTAGGAATTGCAGTGCCCAGTACTAGGTTTCTCAGTCAGTGTAGTCTAATTGAAACTGTTGACTAATAATAGATAGTATGGCAAAGATGAGCATGGTTATATACCAGATATTCCTCCTGTGTAAGTAATAGTAAAACGTGTAAAGTAGATGTATTGTTTCTGTACAAATATAATACAATTATGTTTACAGCTTTCGTTTACAGCTTTCATTAATCAGTGTTTGTTTACTGATCAGCCATAATATAAAAAACACTCACAGGTGAAATAAATAACATTGAGTGTGATAGTCTGGAAAAGTTCTGCTGGGTATTGAGATCCATGTGTATAATATTTTGACATGTACCACCTACCGTTACATTGTTGCATAGCAAGAAGAGCATCCCTTCATGTCAATAGTATTTTCTTAATAGTAGTGGCCTCAATGCACCATGATACACTACAAAAATTATTCAGGAGTGGTTTGAAGGACATAGCAAAATGCTGAAGGTGTTTTTTCTCCAGATTCCCCTGATCTGAAGACGATAAAATACCCATGGAATGTGCTTCAATGTGCTTTTTAAGTCCAATAAATGGAGATTCCACCTTGCAATTGCACAAAACACTTTAATTATCTTGTGGAGCCATTGTCTTGTTGGCACACTGGGGATGGTATTAGACAGGTGGTTTTATTGTTATAGTTGATTAGGGTAAATAACTGAGAGGTAGGTAGTACTATGGGACTGTGGTGGCCTAGTAGTTAAGGTACTGGACTATAGACCTAAAGGTCCAGGGTTAAAATCCCACCTCTGCCACAGTTTGGTCCCTGAACAAGCTCTGGATAAGGGTGTCTTCTAAATGACAGATATGTAAATTTATTTTGTATGTATTAATGGTTAGTGCAATTGTCAGGATTAAATGAACTATGTATCATATATCTAGATTCCATATTAATAAGCAAACTAAATAAAACAATAACAGGTTTGTTGTAATAATGACACTGAGGTGATGCACAGTAGATTATCAAATGCAGAGATGTGCAGAGGTCAGATATACAATTTGCCATAATTCTGTCTGTCTTGCATGCTCAATATTTGGCCGGGTGTGCATAACGGGGGAGGGTTCAGAAACACAAAAGAATTGTGAAAAAGCCTGGGAGCTGATGTCAGTCAAGTTTGCATTTATTTTCTGGGTTAATTCACTGGATGAAAAGCTGCACTGTGCGATGTGTCATATATCAAAGGGAGGGCATCAGTAATCTTTGCTCAAGGGCATGGATAACAGACAGATAGACATGTGAATGAGATGGAAAAAAAGCAACTCATCCTTTTCAGCTAACACCACCAAGGAGATAAAGGAAGATTTATGACTCATCTTGGACCACATACCTGCATGCAGTCCCATTTTTCACATACTCCAAAAATTGGTGCTGGAAAGCAATCTGCTTGTCACTGTGTCCATCAGGTGCTTCAGGAGGAAATTGGGTCCTTCAGGCTGTTTTAATCCACAGTCAGCTATTTTCTTTATAGAGGTTTTGTTTTAATTGTATCCATAAATAGATGTAGGGTTATAAGTGCCATTATCACCCAAAGAGTTTTTTAGTGATGTGCAATACATGCTCCTGCTTTTGAACTGAAACTGGGCTGATAGCAGCCAGAGGGGGAAATATGGGATCTACTGTCTGCTCAATAAAATGTGTAACATTGATAAGATGGTATGACTACCTATTTGTTCCAGAGTACAGGCAGATGTTTACTTTCATATATCATGAGGAGCTGATGTAAACATGTGTTTGTATTTTATGTAACAGTTTAACATGATTGTACGTCATGATTTATATGAGAATATGTTTTCACAGGGGAAATGCTTTTTTCTTTTGCATGTAAGCTTCATTATAGGTTTCATAAATGCTCATAAACAGCCTTGTTTCCATCATCAAATGAGTAGTTTCAGCTACCCCCATGTAGTTCTGCCCCTGAAGCTAATGCACTTCGGAAAACCTGTTAAACTTAATGATGATTCAGTCGTGGTTAACAAAGAATGTGTTTTACTGTTGAGACGGGATACTCTTAGCTCATTAATGCCAAGCTTTTACAGCACACCGTGTACATATTTATAACAGGAAATCATAAATCACTACATAATGATCTTGAGCATGTGTTTATTTTCACCAGCAATGGAAAGTTTTATCTTATAAATACCTCCCTGGTCTGAACTCTGTACCATATACATGTATGGGAACTATATTCTAAGCATTGTGTGGAAATGCCTTCTAATCAACAGTGCATATATTTGTTGGACAAGCATTATTTGTCTTTGTTACTCGAAATGTGTTGCTCGATGCTGTCATTGGTATGATATCTCTGCATACATTATCACCTATTGACCAAATTACACTAGCCTCACATCCAGAAGCAGAGTTGCAATTATAATTTATGATATAGGCCTTGTTTAGGGTTTGGAAATCACACCTTTGAATGATTCATCTTACAGTCTAGAATTACTCTGGAGTTGTTGAATGCTGACTGCAAATGACAGGTCACAGTACACATTAGATATGTGCTCCTGGGGCCAAACCTAAAATAGCAAAATATTGAGCTTTTATTGGTCCTAACAACAAATCATTGGGCAGATAATTAACAAGAACTAAGAAAATTAACTCCTGAGATTTGTGCTACCATTTACTCTTCACTGCTTGATTGCTTCAGTGAAATGTTGGGGGCAGCTGAAAACAGGAAAATTCCCTTACACATAGCCGGGTACTCCGGTTTCTTCCCACAGTCCAAAGACATGCATGTTAGGTTAATTAATTACTCTAAATTGGCATTGACTTGTCTGTATATAACTCGTTCTGATATAAACTTGATATAACCTTGTGTCTGTCGCTGAAATGGCCACTGATGCCGATAGCGACGTTAAAGAAGCCAAATAAACAAACAAACAAATCATATAAAACTCATACTTCCACACATCTGAGTGCTATAAATCTTCCAAAAGATAATGATTGACAACTAAAATATCGCCATATAAATTGTTGGATTGCTACAGAACTTGCCATGCAGTAATGTCATGGGCAGATATGTAAATTATTGCAGCTATGGACTTATTAGACACTTGGTTTTGCCACATAAGGCTTGAAAGGTGCTTCCCCTACTGCCCTATAAAATTGCTTTAGAGGTAACTTTTGGGTAGTGTACATCTTTCTGAGAGATTGTTGACTGCTAGACATGCCTCTATGATACACACAAAGACATTTTGCCCAGTTGAGAGGGGGGACATCATTGGACTGAGAGATGCCGGATAATCATTTTGACAAAAGTCCCGCCAAATAGGCCATCCTGACCTAGCTTTTAGGAGGTGGTAGGAGCAATGATTTGGTCAGGGAACCGAAAATAGGCAAATAGGCTGCTGATGAGATCGACAGACCACTGTCCATTATCCTGATACAGGTGGCAACTTTACTTTACATACCTGTCTCTGTCCAGACCATTTCCATGCATTTAACAAAAGGAAATTTGTTGTTGAAGTGCCCATTACATGTCCTGCCACTGAGCCAGTCAACAACCATTGCCTTGGTTTGCAGTGGCGTTGTTAAAAAGAAAACTGGACTGCTATGGACTGGAACCGTATCTTCTTCAGAAATAAATGCAAGTTCTGTTAGGGATCGAAAGATGGCCAGGACTGAGGATAGCGGTCCTGTGAGGAGCACCTCAATTTTACCGTTGCACCACAGTTAATTTCACTCAGTTCCAACAACTGATTTTATGTGTATGTGCAGTGCACTTAATTCATTCATTCATTTTCTAAACTGTTCATTCTCATCATCATTCTTATTCATTCATTTTGATTTCTTATTCTTAGCCCTACTCCATCATAGTCCATTACTCATACACACACTCACACACTTAAAGGCACTTTACAAACACTCATTAACATGCATGTATTTGGAATCTTTTGGAGTACCTGGAGTAAACCCATGCAGACACAGGGTGGACACGCCAACTCCACACAGGTGTGATTAAAAGGTTGTGATTAAACCGGAGATGCTGGACCTACGCGATTGCTTCGGTAGTCATTGACAAATTGCAGTACACTAGCCAGGTGGCATTGTGGATCAGGGGGTATTTGTGTTACCCCTTTTAACACCCTGGTTTGGAAGCCAAGACCAGATTTTGAACTCCTCAAACCATTCCGGAATTACCATGTGCCTGTTGAAAGGAAACCGCCACTAGGAATCCTGTGACCATGAAGGGGTGTACTTCGTCTGTAACAAAGTTTAGCCACAGCCAAAGCAACAATATCAGTGTTATTCCATTTAATTGTCAGTGGTTTTAATGGTTTGGTTGGCCATTTAAGTCCATTATATTGCACAGGTCCCTGATTTAGGATGGGAATAAGTTACGACAAACCCATCGTAAGTTGCATGTAATGTAAACTGAGAAGTACATTTTTTTAAATAATGTATAGAGAGTGAAAAACAAAAATGAAAGCCACTGCTTTCGATTCCTGTATTTCCCAGTGCTCACCACCATAGACTCCCAATGTCACACACTACTGATTTCTACATTTAGCAAAACAGAGTGCAGGATAGTATCATACATACTATGTATCGCTTACCTGGGGAAAAATTCTACATTCAGAGTTTTGTTTCTGCAGAATATGTGTATTTATTATTAGATTCCCATCATGAATTTAAAATATTAAACATAAAGCTAGCATTGCCTTACTCTAACAGTGTATTGCTGTTTCTGCAATGTCTTCAGGTAAAGCTATATCTTATGCTCAGGAACAATAGCCAACCATTATTGCTACATTTTAAGCAAAGTAACCCAGGCAAATGGAACGTTCCTGTACTCTAATGTACATACATGCCAAAACGTCTTGTGTTCTAGGTAAGTTTTTTCACATAAGTGTTGTTTTTCCACTGAAATGTGTTAATTGACTAGACTAGCATTATTAAAGAAGAATGAAACTGACATGCACTTTAGGCACTTAATTCCTAGGAACAGCCATTAGTGTTGACTGCCCACAGACAATATGTGCTAATATGGTCTACAGGAAATGGTAGAAAAGGTGGAGGTCTTAAAATTGCATAATTATTTGTGTGCTAGCGCTGTTTTTAACCTACTTTGTTCAGACTGTTAACCAAAGGGTAAGTCAAAAGACACAGGACATATTTCTGAAACAAAATGGAAAATGACATATCTTAATACCCCATCAAGTCCGGAACATGATCACCATCTTGAAAGCTGCCATATTGAATCAAGGGAAAGTTTTTCCAATGGAAAGCTGGTCATGTAGCATATCAAGGAAGACCAGAATTGTCTCAGAAGTTGATTGCCGAAATCAAATTAGCAATATCTTGTGTGATTCAAAAGTTATCAACACCGAAACTTCAAAACATTTCATGTTTGTCACCTCTAACTGAAGATTTGATGATTCTGATGTCCGGTTAATGCAGCTGCCGTATTATAGCCGCAGATTTCAACACCCGACACCCAAAAAGATCACCAATTTCACACAGCACTGTTGCATCCAAAATTCGGAGAAACCAGGACTGTGGACGACAAGCCATGTAGTGGTCATCCTAAGTGGTTTTGGCAGCTTTTGCGAAAACTCCACGACACAGCACGCAACATGTCCTGTGACTTTTTTTTTTAACTCACCCTGTTTCCTGTGACTTTTGACTCAACCTGTATATTACTACAGCATGCGGGATGGCTGTGCTGGGGTTTTTCAACATTCTCTGGTACTTTTACTCTGGTACAAATATCAGTGTATTTTGGGTTGGCACTGTACTACCAGTTAGGACCAGGCCCCTGAACTAGATTAAGTGAATAAGTGAAGGATTTAACACTTGACACTTACCCCCTCACCTCACCTATACACATGATCGTATTGACAGCACTGATGGTGGAAAACATTTTAATTCACTTGGGAATGACGGGCTGCACCGTGGCACAAGTGATTATTAGCTTTAGAGATCCCCAGCTGGGTACTGACCTTGGACTCCCTGGGTTCTGCAGTTTCCTCCCACATCTGAAATACATACTCTAAGTTTAATTGATCACCCTAAATTGGCCCAATATGTATGGGTCTAACTACACTGCTCACAAAAATGTGGGGAATTGTATTATTTTATTTTTAAATATCCCCTATTTTTTGTGTGCAGTACAATATCGATGTAACATTGTTCCTGCCATGATAAGAAACTGATGCTGATGCAACGTTAAATAAACTAAATAAACTAGGAAAACTCAGTAAATTAGGAAAAATTACTAAAAGTATGGTGTTCCTGTTGTGGGTGTAGCAAGAAGCTGCTGTTTTTGCTAGTGTGCAGCTCTCTCTCTCTCTTTACTAAAACAAGGTGTACATTATTTTAAAAGTTGCATCATTATGGTATTTTAAAGCATTTTAATGTGTGTATAAAATCTTTGAATAGATATGACTCCGTTTTTATTTTGCTGTTTTTTTTTGAGTGCCGAACACTGTGTAAGGAAATTAAGTTCAGGAAGAAGATTCCTCACAATGCGATTGATCCATAAAGTCTACAGAAGTCAGGCATTAAGATTTCTTGTTTTAAAACATTATGCAAATTTGCATATACAGTGGTACCTCCGCTATCGACCATACTAAAAACTCACTGAATTCGGTTCTTGATGCATTTTGACTACAAAATGTTACTCGGTTCTTTTCGTTTGCTTAGTATTTGGTGCATTTGTTTAAACTTGTATGACTTGTTTCAGCTGAAACTCGATCCACAATAGATGGATCACGATTCAGTACACAGTGGTTCAGTTTCACAGTAGCTCTTTCCCAGTGAAGATCTGCACTGTGTTTATTGTGTTTTAATGTATTATAATATTAGTGTATTCTTAGTGGAACAAGTCTCTGCTAAGCTAAAAAGAATAGAATTGACTGCCAACCGAAATGTAAATCCTGTCCTGAGTCTTCCGGTACGCAGGCTGCCGTTAGCATTAGCAGCTATGCTAGTGTCAATGAGTTCTCATTTCAATCCATTATTCAGTAAATTACATGAGAGTTTTCAACAATGTGTTAATCATTTTGGCCAACTGATTGAACTCGGTACCTTCTTGCTGTGAGGCAGCAGTGCTACCCACCAAGCCACCTCAGTGTTCACGATATATTCAGCTTATGATGGATTTGTCGGAACATATCCCCATCTTTATCAGGGAGCACCTGTACAATACAACTCTATAAATTATCATAATTACTTATACAGTGTGGATTTGTTGGGGGTCTGGAATGGGTGAATTCAATTTACATCATTCCTTATTGAAAAAATGTGCTCGGTACTCGTAGCTTTTGGTTTTAGACAAGCCTTCTGGAATGAATTAAAAATGATAACCGAGGTACGACTGCATTTAAGAACACGTTATTTCTCTGTGTGGATTATTGTTACCCATGCCATCGCTGCAACACAATTCTACATAGGTAAAGGAATAGTCGATTTTCCCTTTGTCGCTCCCTAGTGTGAAGTCAGTGTAGATAGACATTTAGTGAAAACCAAGTGACATTCTGAAAGCACAATGACCATCAAAACTCTTTGGAAAGTCTTTTCTAAAAGTAACATAAAGCATTCAATTTGTTAATTAAATGCATCCCAGTATGAGCTTAGTTCATATAACATTTTGAAAAAAGAAGGTTGCAAGGTCAAAATATTAAAAAATGTCAATTATTATACTGTATTTTATGTGTACTTCTACTGCGGTAGGACTCCTTTTCTGCCTGCTGAATCTGTGTCGGAACTGCATGCCTGGACTGAGTCCTTTTCTTTCTCTGTATGTCTCATTCTTCCTCTCATTCTTGCACTCGCCATGTATCAAGTTGCCTGATGAGTAGTGTCTGAAGGCTCTGCTGGGCTTTCAGACATCTGGCAGCTTAGAGAAGACATTGGGATAAGCTTAGCACAACAGGCGTATTGACTTTGATATCCTATCTGTTACCACCACTTCTCTTTTACATGGCTGCCAGCAGAGATGACATTAGAACATTAGGAGCAGCACTAACGTTGATCTCAGTTTACCCAGCAGTGGGTGGGGACATGTGTTCACGCGTGTGTCAGCTTTGGGTAGAGAAGACACATGTCTCACACCCTCCCTTTATTGCTGCTCCCTCACTGAAGGTGAGAAATGAAAGACAGGTCAAGGTGAGTGCAGAGCAACCAAGGCACCAGCAAACAGATGTTATTTGATGGTAATTGCAAATCTGGGAAAGGCAAGGGCTGGCCCTGAGATGTTAAAAGCACACACTTGTTGTGAGTCTTGTCAGCTTAGGGGGCCGGCAAGTGCTTGTTTCCTCTCCCCTTGAGCCTTGCCGTACCTGCTGTTGCTGTCAAGCATCCTTGCCAATAGTGACATCTGTTCCTGAGCATACCTGGTGAATCTGAATGCCAATATCCTTGCCTTGAACAACAACTGAGAAGTATTTGTCACTTATCGGCAATCATTCCTCAAATGAAAGGTTAGCGAGACATAGCAAGCCTTTAATCAGGTGGTGGAAGAGTGTCTGTCACTGGTGTCTTTTAAGCATGCAGCAGCTCCCACCGCTCTCCGATGAGTCGGGTGATTGATCTACACAAATCATTTTCTTTTGCTACTGTCAGTAGAGAGCTGATGGCAAGGATGCAGTCAGGAAGATTAAATATAACTGCTCTAGGCACTGCAGCCCCTGATGAATCCTCTCCTCTTCTCATTTACCTGCCTGTCACAGGGTGCAGCCCAGTCTAGACTGAAGCCATAAAAAACCCTGTCTGCTCATCATGTCATTAGAAACCCTGGCACAATAGTTAAGCATGAAACCAGCCAGTTCTTCTACCTACTTGTCTAACTGGAGGCAGAACTTCATAGGGATGAGGAGGATTCTGATATGGATATCTGGCCAGTGAAATTGTGTTTGTGAGCCATTATAATGTTAATACAGTATTTTGAGTACATCATCTGGTTACAAGTATGTACATGATAACAAAACCATTTTCAGGCACTGGTGTTGGCCTAAGCTGGTTTATAGTGTTTGTTGGGTAGGGTTTGTTATTTTCACAAGGGCACTGCAGTGGTAAATATGGAAAGAGCCTTTTCTAAGATATTGGTACAATTCTCTGGATGTCACAGTGTGCTGTACCTGATTTTCTTTAATTGGACAAACGATGACATTCTGCATTGCACAAAGTCATCTAAGACTTATGTGCAGATGTTGGGCCATGAAGTTATTCATGAACAAGGCTTTGATGTTGCTTTCAGAAGCAGCTTGGAACTCTGTTGATACGGGTGTAACTATAGATGGATGTTTTTTAAAGCACTTGGTGAGCCTCTTCTGTAAGAGTATGTGGAGTACTGAGCTGCTTTTAGAAGTTTCTACATCACAACAATGGCCCTTACATTGACTGGGCAACTCTAGCAGGGAATACATTTGATTAACCGACATGTTGGAAAGTCATCATCAAAGCATCAAAGCATCAGCATAAAAATGTGTGTCTATGAACACCTCTAAAACCTTTAAAATGCTAATACATAAGCTCTTTAACTTTGATGGGACATAGAACAGTCTAGACTGAACTTTTACAACCACTTATTCATAATTATAACTCAGCTGCAGAGGTGTGTTTTTTTTAGCAGATTTTATAACCTGTCTGACCTCTGTAATTACTAAGCTATAACTCACAGTTATAGACAATAGTTTTTCCAGTTGATAGGAAAGTAGTTGCAGTTAAAGGCATCCACTTTTGAATCTTGTTATTCAGTAATTGCTCCTCTTTTTTAACAAAAAGCAGGCATTTACAAATATATACCTCTCCATAGATTACTTTTAGCATTTCTCAGCATTTATTTGCTCTTTCTGACATACACCGTTTACATTAATTTTTAATGCCCGGACCACGCTGTTGACCTGCTGAGTATAGCGCCAGCTGACTCTGCTTTTAGATGTCCGTACAGAGACATACACCTACATGTAGTGTCCTAGGACAGCCTAGGTCTGCTGTCATGGTCCTGTGATGCTCTACATTTTGCTCTACAGGAGATATTGTTCCATAATGTTCTGTGACCTTTTATATTGAGTGAGCCGGTCACCCAGTAGCTCAGAGAGGGGCGAAATTGAGCCATTTCATTTGTCCCCAAGGAGTCTTGCATTTTGCTCTCTGGCCATTTATTTGAACGCTATCATTTTCTTGAATTCATAGACGAAAATTGGCATTGATTTGCAGGATGATTGATGCAGACAGTCCTTCTATTGACATGACCATTGACAGTTTTCTGTAAATTCTGCATCTAATTATCACTCTTGGCTAAATGATACTCCTGACTGGCTGGGAAAGGTGGTCGATGGGTCTGGTTGCATTGTTCCTTAAGGTTTTATTGGACAATGTGTCAGGGCTGTGTGATGTAGCGGAACTGAGAGCACATTTCTCTCAGTTAGCACCACAGCGTAATTAAACCTAATGCTGACTGACGTCAGCACCAGAAAAGATGCACAAGGGAGATTGATGTGGTTAATTGCTGCTCTCAAGTACTTAAATACTTTTATCAATATACTTCTATTAGCAGTCTTTTTTTACCAATAAAAATTGTAAAATCTGGTCTTTAAATTAAATGTTATTTTGCAGCTGTATTTTAAGTAGGGTATATGGCGTGTTCAGCTTTTCAATAATAAAATATGGCCAGTATAAATTGTCCCAGGGCAGCACGCTGGCTTGGTGGGTAGCACCGCTGCCTCACAGCAAGAAGGTCCCAGGTTCAATTCCAGGGTGAAGTGGCCTGGGTTCTTTCTGTGTGGAGTCTGCATGTCCTCCCTGTGGGTTTACTTTGAGTGCTACGGTTTCCTCCCACAATCCAAAGACATGCGTGTTAGGTTAATTGGTGTATTTAAAGTGGCCGGATTGACGCCCCATCTAGGGTTGTTCCTGCCCTTGTGCCCAGAGTTGCCGGGTGGCCACCGGCTGGCTCGTGACCCCGTATGGATTGAGCAGAAGATAATGAATGATTAAACTATATTTGTTACAATTTCTTCCCATCCGCCATTAATTACAATATATTAACTGTTACAAGCACAAATTAATAATCCAGTCTACACAATGTAAGTAAAAATATCTTTAGATGCTACTTTTCTGTGAAAAAACTTTGTTTGATGTGGGTCACTGCTTTTAAAGTTTTTAAATGTCAGGAGCAGGGATATTCTGAGGTACAATGTGATAGGCCACAGTTTTTCAGGTAGGCAAGTAAGTAATTCAAGTCTAATGGATCCTTTCTTTTCCCACAGCAAGTATGAATCAACACTACAGCACAACTAACGGCTTACTTCAGCTCCTTCACAGGCAACCTATTGTGAGTTGGTATGGGTGTTTCGGGAGGGGGAAGTGGTGTAATCCTGAGCGTGCCCTGGATCAGTCCGTTTAAATTTCACACCCTCACTGATGAGCATGTTTGGGCACACTGAAGGTCCTCTGTGCAGTTTTACCAGACTGCCATAGGATCATAGAACTATCATAGCACCTGCACTGGATGTCCAACTACCCCCTGCCCTAACACCAAGGGGAATGTCTTAAATCCAACAGCATTGCCTTGATATCTTGGTTAATTTATTAGCATGGTAAAAGACAGTCCAAATAATGTAAAATATGTAACATTCATTTTTTATTAACCTGTTTATGTAGGGAATTATAAATTCACATATTGGGAGTTAGGCAGCCAGCAGATGTGGTTGGTAGCCAGTGCAGGCTTGTAATATGGCAGCAGCATGGTACCAGACGAGCAGAGAGCATATGGCCCGGGTTGCGTGATAGAGCACAGCGAACAAAATGCGATACTCTCATCATCCCTCTGGGACTGTCACCATGAGGAACAGCCCTCCAGATGCAAATCCAAAAGTACAACAGATCAAACTGTGTTTGCAAGTTCTGTGCCTAAGGGAACCTTGCCTTGCAAAGTGTAGCTTGGCAAGTCATCTCTGTGCACAAGAAAGGTCGCTTTTATTTTCCAAATGTTTCCTCTAAGCAGTTGTATAAAAGATGCATTTATGTTTTTTTTCCTCCCACCAATATTTTCTTGTACCATTAAGCTCTTCTTTAAAAGGATTTATCCCTTTTGCTGCTTTGTTAGTTGATAATCTCAACCCTCTGAGATCATCTCTTTTGCCTTCTATTAGTCATGTCTTTTTCTAGTTTTATTTACTTATTTTGCCTAAAGGCAGTCTATACAATGAGAAAACAGTTGTATAAATTAATAAGAAATGAAAAACTAGGAGACAAAGTATTGAGTGACCTTAATAACAGTCATCAGTCTATTTGAATATGTCTGTAATAGGTTTGCACACGTAAAATGGAGAATATCTACCCATTCTTCTTTGCAGAATTGTTCAGTCACATTTCATAGTGATCAGCAGTGAACTGCTCATTCCACAGATTTCCATCAGAATTAATTCAGGGTTCTGACTTGGCCGCTCAATTTAGTAATATGTTATATTCATATTTGTTATCTGCAAAGGTGGTGTTAAGTTTTCTAATTTAATATATTGTATTTAATTGCCCAAACTAGTATAGTTTGGCATTATTTTTATTTAATTAGCCAGTCTAAATAAAATACACTCAACAAAATTACAATGCCAAGACTGTCTTTGTGTTATAAGAACTGAAAAGCTAGCCTGTGGTTTTTATTATTGAAATGTGATATTACATGCACCTGAGCAGATTAAAAAAAAAACCCAAACATTATGTATGGACTGAGATTGTGAATTATTTCAGGATCCACTGGCAAAGGTTTGCAAGTGTTCATAGTGCACTGATACCATGAAGGAGAAATAATTGGTGAAGTTTTGACTGGCAGTGTTGTGTATCTCTCAGTGCAGGTTGAAGGCTTTTGGTCTGTGTATGGTGGGCGGATTGTTTTTGCATATTACTCAGTTTTATTTTCTCTTTTGACATTTGACAGGGTCAGGAGGCCTAAACTGTTGCTCAAAGTTCACTTTGAAGAATGTTTTAAGAACACATTAAGCTTGCAGTTTACCACAATCACATCCATTTGCTATTGTATGATTTTTACAGGCATATCATTTCAGGCCATCCTTGACTTTTAGTTATAGTGTTTTATACACTACTCACAAAATCTACTAAAATGATTTGACATGATGTGCCACATCAATGTTGACTTTTGTATTCTGCCACAAGAACTCAATGAATAGTAACAGGGATGTGGATGTGGATAGGAAATCCCTACCTACCTATCCACATCCACTGCTCACAAAAAAATTGGAGGACATTTTAAAATGATGTATCCCCTAATTTTGGTTAGCAGTATAGTTTCTATGATAGGACACAGAAGTAGAATGCAAGACCTATCTGCATGTGTGTGCATGTGCTGTTCCCACACTACTGCTTCCCATCATCATCACACCTTCCTATTTGTCTGGATCTGAAATTCAAACAGGGTAGCAAGCAAGCAAGATGATTTCACAAAACTATTAGTCAGAGAGACTGTGTTATATTTGTAACCTTGTTTAGCCACACTTCTGCTAAATATGTGACTGAGGTTAAAATAAATACCATTAGTGTTCATTCTTATCCTGTCCTTTACTGGACTAAAATAGCATTTTCCCAACCTGGCCACCAGTAATAAGTAATATGTAACTGAGCACAGCTTCTGTGTGGTGCAAATGCCACAGCTTAAGTAAAATAGTTTTTGCCATGTGTACATTTTCCCTTTCTGAGCATGTGTATCCTCATAAGCTCACTGCAGACGTCCTGGTACCAGCTAAGAGAATAGAAAACTGAAAACCCATCTAGTGCTTGTTCAAACAATCCAGAATACCAGATCTCATAGCATCAGATCTGAACACAGTGAATAATCCATGGTTGTGGATATGATGCACATCTGAGAGGTGTTCTTGACAAGCCAGGAAGCAAATGGCTTAAACTTGAGGCAGAAGCCTTGTAGTGCTATTATCATTCCTCCTTTGTGCAGCTAGGTGCTTCGCTATGTGGCCCTGATTTGGCAACAACTAAATAGTGTCATGTTGTAAAGGTCTACTTCTCCTCTCTTGTTTTTGGCTCTGTCAAGGGACACTGAGGTGTTTGTTATGCTAGCCAGATTTTGCTGCAAGCACAGCCCTGGGTTGTGGACACAATTGTTTTGCCATTCTCGTCTAAGTCTTCGACTTGCCTGTGAGTTCATATGTTACATGCTTACTTTATTTCCACACAAACTGAGAGCTGCATTCAAAGGCTTCACTCTGTGCTGTAAAAAAAAGCAGTTTGTACACTCAACACTCAACCAGTTCAGTTGGTCCAAAATAACAGGCTTACGTTGTGTGAAAATCATCAGCAATCCAGATCCATTAATCAACATGAAAATGGGGAAATGTGGTTTTGACTGGGTGAGTGCTGTCTGAGTAGTGGATCTCTTTGGGGAGGAATTACTTTTGTTTTCTTTATTTTATAAATCATTTAGCTGTCATAAGTGCAAATTCTAAAAGCTTCGTATTAAGCGTGCATCCTACTGTGTTCCTTTTGTACAGTAATTTATGTTTGGATCATAATTTTAACATTTCATTAAGTGCTGTTTGTGATGTTCACTTAGATGTCCTAATTCTTCAGGCAAGTTAATTAAAAGTCCCTGATGATTCAGATATATTTGCTATAATTTAGTACAGGAAACATTAACCCTAAAATGTAGTGGTGTCTCATATTTTTCACCAGCTCATCAGTGATTCTTTATTTCAAATAAAGATATCAATTCACATTGCTTGCCTTTTAAAATTCTATTAAAGCTCTGATGGTTACATTTGTTAGTTACCAGTGAGTTAATGTTTTTAAACACCTTTTCACACCTTTAAAGCCCTTTAAAACTAAAAATAAATATATAAATAAAACCTAAAACAGTAATGTTTCAGTATGTTACTATAAACTTGCAAACACACTTTAAATCATATAAACTGCTGTGTTTTATGTTCTTTGATTTAGTTCCCACCATAAACTGTAATCTTTCACAAGTGGCCCTCAGGACACACACAAATCTGATCCTGCACACTGTGCACCCGTGCCATGTATGGTTTAAAAGAATTAAATTTAGATATGAGTTCATATCATTTTCAGACAAAAATTCAACACACTAAACACATTACACTTTTCTAAAAAGTATCACAAAAGAAAATCACTCTTAGTAAATTTCTTTCAAAACATCACTAACATAAATATAACGGTGTAAATGTGGCGCATTACTTCCCACCTCTACCTATAATATACCCAGAACATCTCTGGTGATCCCCGGCAATCATTCTCAGCTATAGCGTACACACTTGGATAAAAGATGTAAATTGTCAAATCCCTAGTGTCTAATCAGTATCTTTGCTGGAAGGAATCTTTTTCTACATCCAAATGGATAAATACATCATCATATAAATACTTACCCAAAATTTGACACAAGGGACAAGCTAAACCACTTATAAACAGTATTTCCCGATCCAGACAAGTCCATGGTGTACTATAACGAATGGAAAGTGTATTGTGTCAATAAAAAATGGAAGCACAGTCAGTATGAAATATACCATTCATCCCATATGGCATAATCAGAACCTGCAGTATTTCTGAGCTATGGTTTTGTGTTTCTTTGGAGCTCACACTTTATAGTTATGAGAGCATGCCAGATATAATGTGAAGGATAATACAAAGCCATTGCCTTTGAGATGACTGTCAGAGTGCTGTTAGTCTGTCAGGCCTTCCCCTGAGAGGCAGGGTCAGCCCGTCCATCAGAGTTGACTGACACCTGAGGGTGTAAGCTATCAAATCCTCTGTTGGTGAGACAGGGAAGAAAATAGGTGTGATGGGTGAAGAGCTGCTAAGAGTTTAGGTCAAATGTGTCCTAGAAGTGGGCAATGTTTGTATATTTTGTTTTTTATAATTTTGTTAATGAAGGTGAAACAAACAGATGAAAACACAAAGTAGAACACATTAGGCACACTGTTCACTTGCTTGTTATTCTAAATATCCAATCAACCAATCACATGGCAGCAACAATACATGTACTGTATATATGAAATAGATGATCTGCTGAAGTTTAAACCAATCATCAGAATGTGAGAAACAGGTGATTTAAGTGACTTTGAATATTTCAGAAACTGATGTTCTACTGGTATTTTCATTTATACCCATCTTAATAGTATACAAAAATTGGTCGAAAAAGATATGCAGTAAGCATCAGTTCTTTGGGCAAAAATGCCTTATTGATGCTAGAGGTCAGAGTAGAAAAGCCAAACTGATTTGAGCTGATAGAAGAGCAACAGTAGTAATTAAAAGAATCACCATGTCACAAGACTGGATCATCTCAAACTATTTTCTTGAACACGACAGTGAAATTCCTGAATTCAAACACATTCCACAGGCACCAGATTTAAATCCAGTAAAGCACCTTTGGTGAGATTGGTATTGTGTATATGCAGCTGACAAATCTGCAGCAAATGCATAATGCTAACATGTCAGTATTGACCAGGATGTTTTCAGAACCTTGTTGAATCTATGCCACAAATTATTAAGGAAGTTCTGAAGGCAACAGTGGGGTCCAACCCAGTACTAGCAAGGAGTGCTTAATAAGGTGGCCACTCAGTGGCCACTCAGTGGTCACTCAGTTTATATTTATATTACCTGTGGAAAGAGAAAAGTGACAGAGGAAGACTATGCAGGAAGCTGCATTTCGCCCTAACAAGGTTTAGGGTCAAAGTAAATCAATTTGCAAAATCAAAAAATTTACTAATAAATCAGCAACACGTATTTACAATTTGGGAGAAAAATTTAAAAAATGGGATGCTTGTGTGGTGCAGCACACTAATTAACACTAACTAACATTATTCCACCAGTGCAGGGTCCCAGGTTTGAGTCCCAGTAGTACCTTATGGCTAAGTCAGGGTGTCACTTGCAGACACAATTGGCTGTAGCCCAACAGGGATTCTTCCCTCTGTGCTGCAGTGCAGTGATCTCTACCCAGCCTTCTGATGGACTGGTCCACTCCAGGGCATGCTCACACCTGCAGATAATGACCCTGACCAGGAAAAAACACAGTTTAAAAGTAAAGAAAAGTAGAAAATGGAAAGGTAAGTCATGTAGCGCTTTCTGATGATTTGTTAGATAGCATATCAGTCAACATTTAGGAAAACTGGACTGAGCACAAGATTTGTGAAGTGAGTTTCAATCACACTTTTAGATTAGTTTAGTTTACACCTATGGAGCAATACAACATCAATTCTAAGATTATTTAGTCAGCTCTGCATGCGCTAGGATTAGCTTGTGAGCTCTTAAAACTGCTTTTCATCAATGTGATTGTTTTCTATTTAAAAAAATATTGAGAAACAAATTAGCTACAGTAATCATTATGTCTATGGAAAGTCCCCACCTGCATAGCGACACTGATGTTTAATCCTGAAAGCTTACTTTTGGTAAATGAACCCAGTGCATTATCATGAATTCTGATTATTGAGGTTTCAATATTACCATAATTTTCACCATCATAAAAATATAGAGGTTCCAGTATTACCATAATTTTCACCATCATAAAATAATCAGTAATATATAATGAGACTCTGTCTCTATTTCTGTCTATATTTTTAACACACTCTGTTGTAACCAAAAATTTGTGAATTTCAGTCAAATAGCAGATGATAAAGAGTGATAATTACAGATTTACAATTGGCCCCTTGTTTGAAAGATGCAGACAAAGATAGGATTGACAGGCTTGTCCTATAACCTATCACATGTACTCCTCTATCCATTTTAGCCTTTGACTGTCTGTGCTTTTTAGTTCATTTTCTTGTTACCACTCCTCGATTAAACCTGACAGACAGTTGATACACCTGAAGTGTAAACATTGCTGGTACACCACACACACCAAATGAAAAGGAGAGGGACTCCTAATAGGAAACAAATAAGCATCCACATCCCACTTTGTGCACTTATTTCCATTTTTGTACAACAGTATTGGTAAATGCTGAAAATAGACTGTTTAATATCCATTTGTTTTTATTAGTTTCATTAATGAAAAATAGTTATTTATTTAATATGTTATATGTTGGTAATACAACCAGAACCTCAGACTGTGAAATATGGGTTTCACGTTCATATTTTGCTTGAATTAAAATGATTAGGCATTTTTAGATTATTATTAAAAACGTCTGTACTAGTGTTATTTTACTGTAACAGTTTTTCATTAAACACTAATTGTTATTGGGATCTGTTATCAATCTGTATCTATATTCCTTTCATAGATGTTGATCAATGAAAATGCTTTTCCTTATTGAGCGTATTGGTCATAACAGTGCAGCCACTAGTAAGGCCAGTAAATAGCTTATATAAGATCCCAGAACCAAGATCAATAAGGCATTGACATGAAAAAAGAATAAATTGACTGCCCTCCTTTTTCCAGAAGCTCTTTAATAGGACATAAAGGTTCATAACATTTTCCTTCAGCTTTAGAAAGAATT
Source organism: Parotocinclus maculicauda (assembly GCA_034780255.1). Lineage (NCBI taxonomy): Eukaryota > Metazoa > Chordata > Actinopteri > Siluriformes > Loricariidae > Parotocinclus > Parotocinclus maculicauda. Next base: position 103,112 of record JAUZSU010000910.1, read on the forward strand.
TCTGCAAAAAAGGAAAACAAACAACTCAGTTTTTATATTGATTTAGGCCCATTAAAATTCTTACAAAGTGTATACATAATCCCTACACTAGATACACATGAATTATAAATGCTTAACATAGCAGTATTGCACTTGTAGCCTCTCGGTTGCCTTAAAACTGATTTGTTGCTGAGTGGTTGTGTGTCTGAAATTTGTGCAGCAAAACTGGAGTAAGATACTTTATTTATCTCTTATCATCTACACCATATATTGCTAAATTAAAAAGTTTCAGTTCTATGCACCTCTTTGAAATGCATTTATTTCATGATTTTAACACTACCTTTAATTTTGCAGTCCTGCTTGGAGCTGGTTACGTGACTCATCGCGATGCTGTTTTAAAGTTGTTGTTGTCTTTTTTTTTATTACTGAGCAGAACTGCAACTTTTGTATTGCTAAGGTTTAAGTATTTTGTATGGACATATGGCTTTACATATGAAAGTATTTATCTTAAGCCATGCTCTTATATAGGTATATAGATGCTCTTATATAGGTGCCGATCCATTGCAGGGCACACACACACACACACACACACACAGGTGGGGCAATTTAGAGACACTAGTTAAACAGCTGAAATGACCATCTCTGGAGTTGTGAAGTTACAACACTAACCAGTGTGCCACTGGGCCAATTTTCTCTTTCTTTCCCCAAATTCAATGTTCAATGCGAAACATCTTAAAACAGAAGTTCCTAAAAATTGAAAAGTACCACACATTATGTTCTCAGTCATTTATCACAAAACAACCAAACCAAATTCATACACTAAAATTAGCTGTCGGCTAACTTAACTTACATGTAGCGTGCATTAGCATTTCAAATCTGGTGCCAAATAACGTACCACCATTAGATTAGCTATACCTTATACCATGCATAATTATTTTCCTCTGTATTTCTAATACAACCAAAAATGCAGGAAATTTGTACTCAGCAGTAGTTAGTCATTTAAAAAAATCACATCTACATGTAGCTATACTGTCATACTTATACTTAACATGGATGAATAGTAGATATTTTTCATTCTGGTCATGACTGTTTGATGATACCCTATAAAATTATGATATGGGTAGTTACTATCCCTTAATGGTTAATGCTAGTGTTGCCATAACACTTCATATATGTAAAAAGCCTATCTACTTTGTTCAGATATGTCAGAACAACGTGTAGAAAGCTTTGATTATTCCCATGCTTCAAAAAACAGATGGTGTGTCCTGGTATTTTAACTTGCATCTGTTTGAGCCATTCACACTGTGAATTCATAACCAGCTGCAGGTCAAATGCAGGCCCATTTATAAGGCTCAAATGCAGGGATAAGATGTATGAGTATTGTACCGCTTGTTTGAAAAAAAAACATATTCTTGGTCCATCCACACTCCCACAATCATTTCCTCTTCATCCTTAGGGACGTGCTGTAATGATGCTCAAGTCAGTGGGAAAAGTCAGTTTAAAGATAATGCCTGTCATCGGGGGTTTGGAAATATGCCCTGGAAGTGACATGATTTGGAATAGCTTTGCTAAAGACACATAATTTATATTTTAGTAGAGTTGCGATATTTTTGTGTTTTATGATGAAGACTCTTTGTAGACATCATTGATGAATTTCCCTGAAGCTGTTTGGTTATAGCTTACAGTGGGTACGGAAAGTATTCAGACCCCTTTAAATTTATCACTCTTTATTTCATTCCAGCCATTTGCTAAAATAAAAAAGTTCATTTTATTTAACATTAATGTACACTCAGTATCTCATCTTGACAGAAAGAAAGACTTTTTTGCAAATTTATTAAAAAAAACTGAAATATCACATGGTCATAAGTATTCAGACCCTTTGCTCAGTATTTAGTAGAAGCACCTTTTAAGCTAGTACAGTCATGAGTCTTCTTGGGAATGATGCAACAGTTTTTCATTCTTCCTTACAGATCCTCTCCAGTTCCGTCAGGTTTGATGGTGAATGTTGGTACAGCCATGGACAGCATTTTCAGCCATTTTCAGGTCTTTCTATAGATGATCAATTGGATTTAGGTCAGGGCTCTGGCTGGGCCAGTCAAGAGTGGTCACAGAGTTGTTCTGAAGCCACTCCTTTGTTATTTTAGCTGTGTGCTTAGGGTCATTGTCTTGTTGGAAGGTG
>JAUZSU010000910.1:105369-140213 GCA_034780255.1 Parotocinclus maculicauda
CTGTCTCTGAGCTCCTTGGGCAGTTCCTTTGACCTCATGATTCTCATTTGCATTGACATGCACTGTGAGCTGTAAGGTCTTATATAGACAGATGTGTGTCTTTCCTAATTAAATCCAATCAGTTCAATTAAATACAGCTGAACTCCAATGAAGGAGTAGAACCATCTCAAGAAGGAAAAAAAGAAATTGACAGCTTTTGAGTTAAATGTAAGTGTCACAGCAAAGTGTCTGAATACTTATGACCATGTGATATGTCAGTTTTTCTTTTTTAATAAATTAACTAAAATTTCTACTTATCTGTTTTTTTTTGTCAAGATGGGATGCTGAGTGTACATTAATGAGAAATAAAATGAACTTTTTTGATTTTAGCAAATGGCTGCACTAAAACAAAGAGTGAAAAATTTAAAGGAGTCTAAATACTTTCCGCACCCACTGTATATAACCCAGTATATTCCCAGTATACATACTATACCCAGTACATATCTCCACATATATAATACAAATGAAAACCATGTGGAGGAGATTGTCATTTGTTAAAGTGCAGAAAGAGCAAAGCAGGCCAGCAGACACCTCATCACAAACACTCATTCAGAATGATGAATGTGGCTTAAGCCACATTTGTCCGTAAAACTTGCGGAGTGGATGAGCATCATTAAGCATGAGAAATAGGTGCAGCCCCACTGTGAAGTGAGTGTAGCAAACAGATGTTGAAAATTTTTCAGCCATCTTTCAACCAGAGGACCATCATTAATAAACCTAAAGGTGATTCTCTTGTTTCCCTTTAATAAGAGAAAGTAAAGTATGAGGGACTGTGAAAATTGCTGAATAAACAACCTTGCAGCCATTTAAAGTCACTACAGGTAGCTCTTTTGTAAACAAGAGCTGGCATCAGAGAATATTTATCATTTGTGTGGTGTATTCATTGCCCAGGCTTTACTTTTGTACTAGACAGGAAAGCTTTATGGAAAGCAGTTTAAACACTCATCTCCATCACCCTGGAGCAATTTGACTAGCTTTTGCAAAATGAATCATATTTGCAGTAAGGTGATGTACCATACACATTTGTTTCTCAGTTTTTTCTAAGCATATTTGAATTAACACACATTATATCTTTTATTGTTCACTGTTACAAAGAGTGAGTCGTGAGTATGATGGAGGGAAATCAGGGTGTCTTTGTAGACATGTGAGAGTTGGTCAGAAACTGAAGTGATTGTGCATGTGTTCTTATCTGACATAGTCATTTATCATGGATCTGTGGAGGGCTTACAAATGGTGCACTGAGAATCTGGGTGAACTGGGTTCATGTCAAATGAGCCAGGCTCTGGTGTGAGAGCACTTTCTCAACTGAAGCTGTCACATTTTATAAACAATCCCTGACAGAGATTATACTATGAATAATATTCAATCCCTGAATAATCCCACTACAAATAATCTCCTGGATTCCACTGGGTTCACTAAATTTCTTTCTCTGGGTACAGTTTTCACAAATTCACCTTCAAAAAGGATTACATGCGTATGTTTTATGCAAATCAATAAACACCAATGTCATGACAGTTTAGCCTACCAAACTATAGCAAATTGAATTTGACATAAGCAAACAATTTCTCAAATTAATATTTTGGTTACTGTAGAGTTCTGCTTGAACATTTGTGAACCTTTAGAATTTTTGACATATCTTCGTAAATAACCTTTAAACATAATTCCTTAAAGAAGTATTAAACAAATGAAACAAAATATTGTATTACTATTTAAAGAGTCTTTGCTATTCAGTATCTGGTATGCAGAAATAACTGCAACTACATTTCCAGTAACAGTTGATCAGTTCAGCATATCAGTATGATGGAATTTTAACTCATTCCTCCATGCAGAACAGCTTTAACTCTGGGATGTTGGTGGGTTTCCTCACATTAACTTCAGTTCCTTCCACAACACTTCTGTTGGATTATATTCAGAACTCTGACTGCAATTTCAAAATATTGTTCTCTGTTCCTCCTTTTCCTGTATAACCATTATTTGATATAGCAGCTTATGTGCTTTGATTTGAGGCCTTTCTATATGGACAACTTTCTATTGAGATTCCTTTCATGGACAGATGTCATGTATGTTTCCTTTAGAATTTGCAGGTGTAATTGAGAATACAATGTGAGAGAGGTCTTTACATTTACATTTACGGAATTTAGCAGGCGCCCTTATCCAGAGCGACTTACAAATGATAAAATCTTACAATTCAAGCAATTGTGGGTTAAGGGCCTTGCTTAAGGACCCAACTGTGGCAGCGTTGGCAGAGGTGGGATTCGAACCCAGGACCCTCAGGAGTCCAGTGCTTTAACCGCTAGGCTACCACAGTCTTTAGTTGCTTTGAAGTCACCCTAGGTTTCTTTGTAATCTTGTAGACTATAATATGCTTTGCTCTTGAAATGATTTCCATTGATTAGCCACTCCTTGGGGCGAAACAAGGGTTGTGAAATTTCTTTGTAACATTTTCCAACCTGATGAGTTTCCAGAACTGTTTTTCAGGACACAAAAATGTGAGGAAAAATGTGCCCTAATGTGGCCACGGCATTTTTTTGCAATGTGTACAACGTTCGTGTCATTAAGCTGACCGCACCACACAGCAACTCTCTCTCTGTGGCTGTGAGGTGTGAGATTTAGATTTTTACCAAGTACCATATTTAAAAGACGTTGATGTCCTGATTCCATATTTTGACATTTTTGTGCTGAAAGTGTTTGCAAATGTTTCAGCATGAAGTTTATTCATTTGCCACAAGGATCATACTATATAACTGGCATATTTTCTAGTTAACTTTGGTTCCTTACAAAGAAGTCATATAATAAGTGCCTGTAGCAAAGCAAAGAAACATTCATATATTAGGACAATATCTTCACCAGTCATAGGCTACACTGAGAAACTTTTTTGTTTGTTGCACAAACTGAAAATCACTGAATTTGAGCCCCTTTTTAGAAATTGCCTATCAAGCAGTGACAGAACAATTAAATTTGACAAAAAAGTGTACATTACTTATTGACAGGTGTTAGGGGTGACAGTAGAAGATGAATCATTACAGTAATTAAGTAATGTAACGCATTGCAGTTTAAATCCTTGTAAAATACAATTGCTAGTTAACAAAACTGTTACTTGTGTTACAAGTAAAAATCAAAACTTGTGTTACAAGACAAAACTAGAAATTACCACTGTCTTAGATGTCCACTTATAGTCATAAGGTCATACTACCAGCAGTGGCAAAATTCCCAGTCTACAGGAAATTATTTTATTTGAACAATTTCTTTGCATAATCAACCTAGTATGTAGTGAAAGTCAGTTATTTTGTGCAATATTATGTTCGTGTTATTTAAAGTAAATTTATAAGTATATAATAAGCAATTCTACAGTCTGTAAGTGTTTAAGAACCCATTAACAGTACAATTATGAATAAAATGTCTGTGTTTTTATTTACTCAAGTGAACCTGTTTGCAGTAGGTACATATTATGTGGTAAAACTCCTTACAGCTATGATCAATATTTTTGTATTACATTACAAATGTACATTTCAACATCTGTCAGTACAGTGTATTCTGACCATTGGTGAATCATTGTGGCTGCCCCAGGTTCTGTAATAGGAATGAAAACAAATGAAGTGGATTGATCACCTAGAACTGCTCACAGCAATCCCTTATGAAATAATTGTTTGGATTTGCCAGAATTCTTTTAAAAACAATAATTCATGTACTATAGTCATATTTAATGTACATTAAAGTACATGTACTTTGTACTAACCTAAATGTCTTGTATTTTGTTTGTTTGATTCACCGTTGACTTAGCACTAACCCTGAATTTCATCAGACACATTATTTGAGTAGTACTAAGTGTTTCATTGCCCAACTAAAAGTCAATTAAGTCTAGTTAAGGACTTTATGTCAAGTGAAGTGCATAGTAATTTTGTGCACTTAATTTGCATGGAGTTCAGTTTCCCCATATAGGGACAAATATATAGTGTCATTCAGAGTGCTTTGACCCTGTTAATGGTAATAATGCCTGTAAACTCTGTAGTCATTGATGGATTTCAGGCAAAGCTGCAACAATTCCTTAGCCTTGTTTCAAAGATAAATTAGTAGCTCCTAAATAATGCAGTGAACCCTAATTCTCTTTGATTAGTAGAGAGTTAGATGATAGTGACCCATTGAAATTGGTCATCAGCATAAATAATGACTGAATGAACTGATAAAATGCAAACTTGCCAGCCATCATAAATCAAATGAAATCCACTTGCTGTGGAAGTCATTGAAATTAGAAGTCTATGCTCCTATTAATTATGTTGCCTTCTGAAGGCGACAGAGTGATAAATCAGGCCTGAAAGGTACTCTAGTTAGGGAGCTGAGGAAGCGAGACTGCCTGCAAATGGCTTTGTATACCCTCCTAATTGTTTCTTAAACAACCTACCTCTGGAGGCACATCTGATAGCTTAGCTTTGTACAGGGTTATAGCATACTCGCCATGGTCTATGTGCATGTCTTATTGATTTATTTTTTTTAATATACAACTGAGAAAATTCAAATGCTGCTAAGAGGATATTCTAAGATGTTTGTATAAGGCAAAGGATGACAAATGCAGGCTGGTTTAAATGCTAAAGATCATCATACTCATCCAACCAGCATATGCTGGCGACCAGCATTCCAAACACGACATGTGGTGATATATTTAATAGCTGCTAGCATATGTAGCTTCACAGTCAGGAAGAAAAAAACAGTACCATATGTAGTACAGTGTACTGTAGTTAGTACGACTGTTAAATTGGTAATGGCCCTATTGGTAGTGCACTAATTTAACATACCGTTTAATACATTTGTGTGCTGTTTGAGAGTCAAGGCTGTCCTGGTTTATTTCAAGCACTTTTGTAAGTCATTGTAAATAAAAGCATTTGCCAGATATCATAAATATTTTAGACATGTTTAGACATGTTTGGTTTCTGTTAATAAACTGCTTTGATTACTATTATGCAAACTGAGGCTCAGATACTGAACTCCCATATATAATAAATTTAGACTGCAGTTTAGCAGTTAGCTGTTAGCTATCCAGCTTGTTATTTACGTGTATTTATTTAGCAGACACTATTCTCCTGAGCAACTTGCAACTGACACAACCTTTAATATACAATCCAAGCAATTGTGGGTTACATTCCTTGCTCAGGAACAGTAGCAACAATCGGCAGTGCTGAAGCTTGAACCTTGAACCAGGTTCATAGCCCAGTATGCTACCTTAAACAATGCTGCACCACAGTTATGTATACAAGAAGATGACTTGCACTGGTATATTTGTACTATACTTTAAGTATGTAAGGTCCTGACATCAGGTATTTGTAGATTGACACCTACTTCCCTCTTTGACTTTTTGCTTATGGACATTACCTTGCAATCAGATGAGAGGATTGGATCCCAACAAAGGGCTATAAACAGGTGTTGGTCTTAGATTGGATACTTCTTCAAAGGAAAGACTGCAGGAGTCATGATCTCATCAATCAGGCAATGAATTAGGTTGTCCCCTAGCTGACAGGGGCAATCCTAGAATGCTCCTCAGAATAATTGCATTCTCATGCTTTATATTATTCACCTGTTTTCAAAAATTCTTATAAGGTCAAGTGCACTCTTTGAGATTAGCTAGCAGGCCAGCAAATGAACTTTGTCTGAACATGCATAGAAGTTGACCAGTGTATTAAAACTGCTGGGTTTTAGAAAAGGGATACTTTCGTAATGTGCGGTTCAGCTGTTAAAAAAAATGTAAATCAGGATAATAATAGGTTAAATGCAATTTTAAGCTGTGGAAATGTCACTTTTTTAATTTAATACTGAACATTGCCTATTATTAATTTGTTGTATATCAAATTCCACATTGACAATGGGAAAAAGTTTAATCGAGGAGTCCTCCTTTTCTTTATCTTCCTCCAGACCCACACAGAATCCATTTAGAGAAAAAAAGATGGCAGACTTGACCTCAGGTGTCAGCATCTCTAAGATGAATCATGGGAAAAACATATTAAACCTGCCATTTGTACACCCTGGGATTGGTAGCTGGATCTTTGTCCATGTTTTTACAACGAGATCCTTGTGTAGAAAAGACTAAAACGACTAAAAAAAAAGCAGTCTGTGCATAAGGCATTTCTGTCTAATAAAAAATATATATATTTATTTGACTGATAAAAAAATCTATTTAGAGAGCAATTGGTCATCATTTTCTTATTTTCTTCTTTATTTTTAAATACATTTATGCCAAGAATTAAAACAGTTGCTAAATAAAAACAAGCTAGACAAATATTGATGGAAATTTAAATGTCTATTGTCAAGATCAAGATACACATTGTTTTTTTTTTTTAAATAAGCTGAATATAGACAGTTATTCAAACAATGACCAATTCTACAATATACAAGGGCCTGTAGCATGCGTAGGCCCATCATTACGACTAAATATATTTAAAGTATTGAGGTTGTTTAAGGTTTTTATTGTAAAAATTTAGTTGAATGTGGCTTTTTTACCAATTAACAGTACATATGGGGGTACACCAATGTCTTTTGCAAGATTTAATTTTGTCAGTGTAATTAAGTAATTAAATAATCAAATTTTATATTACATAATGGCCAGAGATCATTTTCGTGCATAAAATATTACTAATTAATGGCCGCGATGAAGTCGTTATAAGCTGCTGCTTATTAAATTGTAACCTGCAATAAAAAGACCTAATTTCCTTTCCAACATTGTGGTATATGCATGTGTACTTGTGTACCAGCGGGAAGTTTAGCATGTATTGGATATTTAATATTACCGTGAAGTTAAAATTCTACATGCATTTTCTTGAAAGGAGAGCCAACAACTAGCATCAATAAATTGTATGACAGTGGCGAATGGTGACAGTAAATCTGCTATAGGTGCTATATGGAGGAAGTGAGTGCTGATCCTCTTGTCACTGGAGGCGGATGGGTGAAGATGGATTTGGAGGGGAGGGCAGGCAAGGGCCAATTTTTAAACCTGGACACTGATTAGTTTAGATGAGAGGCAGTCTGCACGTCCTTCCGATGACATTCAGGAGCTGATATTTATTTGGCCCTAAATAATATCCTGAACAGTGGCAGAGACTGATGGCTGGGACTAAACTGACATTACACGAAATGACCAAGGTGACCCATTCTAGGCCTCTTGCTCTCCCTTTCAACCCTAACAATACACAGTCTGCATCATTTTACATTTTACATTTAGCAGACGCCCTTATCCAGAGCGACTTACAACTGATACAGTCTTACAATCAAAGCAGTTGTGGGATAAGGGTATTGCTCAAAAACCCAACTGTGGCAGCTTGGCAGTTGTGGGATTTGAAGCCGAACCTTACCGTACCTTATCCGCTAGGCTCATCTGCATCTGTACTAACCAACTAACTAAACTACAGCAACTTAACAGAAACAGCTTTGTCCATCCTTTGCATTTAAAAAAGTAATATCTAGTTTTAAGAGAAGCTGTGGAAGAAATTTTGTTTTGAGTTAACACAACCCCAAATCAGAAAATAATCGTGACAGTATTAAAGTTGCATATTAAAAAAAACACACAGTGTTTCATACATTAACTTTGTTTGTTATTTCATTAGGGATGAACTTCATATGAATTGTTAATTAACATAAATTCCTGCATTTCAAGCCTGCAACACATTCCAAAAAAGTTGGGAGGGGGAACAATTTAGTGCTAGTAAAAAAAAACTAAACTAAAACTAAATAATGACGTGATTTCAAACAGATGATTGCAACAGGTGTTTAAAACCATAATCTAGTGAAAAGCAGCAGAAAAAAAAACAATATGTAAATATGGGCAGAGGATCTCCATTTTGTCAACAAATACGTGAAAATAAACAATTGAAATGGTTAAAAACCTTACATCACATTATTTCATTAGACAATTAAAGGAATTAATTTTAGTGCATAAAGGCCAGAGGGCACAAGCTTAAGCTTGAACGTCCGTGATCTTCGATCCCTCATGGGCTGTCTGCAGTCCTGACCTGTTTCCAATAGAGAATGTGTGGAGAATTTTGTGAAAAAATTTGACAATGACCCACATTGTTGCACATCCTAAGATATGTTTGTAGGAAGAATAGAACAAAATAACAGCTGAAACATTAAACCACTTGATATCCTCTGTGCCAAAAGTGCAATGGAAAGGAATGGCACCATTACAAAAGTGGTAAATGCTTTACCTTCCCACCTTTTTCTGAAATGTGTTGCAGACCTGAATTGCAGCAATAGATGTTTATTACCAAATGAAATGAAGCTGGCCAGACAAGACATGAACTATCTCAGGCTCATACTGTCTTCAAATAAATAAAAGTTAAAATGTAAGACGCACTGTTTTTTAATGTGTATTTTCCATACTGTCCCAATTTTTTTTATTTGGGATTGTAGATTCAAATACGACTTTTTCTGCTGCAGAATTCCTAAATGACCTTTACTGTTGCAGTTGACACTAGTATTTAGTGTACCTTTTTACCCTTTTATGAAATCTCTATTTACTTGATAATCTGTTGCAGAGAAATGGCCTTTATTTGCTAAATATATAGTCTTACATGTTTTTTGCAAACAAACGAAGTACATTTTTACTGAACAACATAATCGATTAATGCCACTACAAACATTTTTTCTAATGATCAAATAGCATTTAAACCTTATTTGTTAATAAGCTAAGAGTTTGCCATTAGAACACTGGAGACATGGATGGTGCAAATGAGGATTTGCAGTCCAATATTAATAATAAATCAGACATTTCAAGCAGGAAAAGTCATTTGCAACTATATGGTCTTAATTAACAATAAAGTGAGTACTTTAGAGGAAGTCATAGCTCAAAATTCTGGAAAACCTTCCAGTTGTCGGGAAAGGCGGTGTGAGTCAGTCCATGCAGTTGCGAAGCCCAAAGCATAGTGGATGATTTTTGTAATGATTAAGCTGGAATAGCGTAACCCCAACCCCAAGCGCTTCCAATGGTGTATGATTCTTGTAATTATCACCTCTCTTTCTCAGAATGTTGTACTCTTATGGGAGTCTGATGTATCTTACCAAAGAAACTGTACATGAAGTGCCCAATTTTACCACAGTGACCCCTTTTAACTGGACCATTTTCAGTGAAGCTGTGATACATTCAGTGTCAAAGCCGTGGATGACACAGACTTCTCTATCAAACAAGGCCATGATCCCTGTTCCAAGTACTAATGCCACTTATTTGCATTCACTCCAGCAGTGCATATCTCATGCTGTGACACATGCAGGGCATTTAGCTTCTCTCTCTCTACTACAGGGCAGTAGGCAAAACTGCTCTTAAAGTGTGAGCGCAGAATGTGACTCACACAAAATGCCACAATACGTTGGTGACCTGCTATAAGTTTTACCTTTAGAGTATTCAAAGTATGAATACAGGATGTGACAATACACCCTATCTTAAGCACTAAAGCCTAGTTTATGCTTCAATGGAAAACAAACTGAAGCATTAAAATAGTCAGATGGTTTGGACAGGTTGGGGAAAGAAAAATAAAAAATCAGGTTTTAATTAAGGGGTATTTTTTGACTGTAAGACATTTATACTAATTAGAAGATGTGTCTGATAATTACAGTGCAATACACATCTGTCAGTCACTCTTGATAAGGGCACATGCTAAATGTTTTACATGTAAATGCCAATAAGGCATTTTAACAATTTGCCATACATGTAAAGTACTTTTCTAAATGGTACAAGAAATTACTACATCCACCAATAACTGTTTTGGCTTACCTTGTAATTCAAACTCCATTATTTCCTATTATAGTATTTTCGATAATAGTCAAATTTCTAAAGTGATCTAATTATTCAATTGTTCATGTATACAGCATATTCCAATCAAGAAATCAGATTAAGAAGGCAGATTAAAAGATCTGAATCCAGTAATCAGATTACTTATAGCATGTATAGCATAGCATAGCATGTACTACAATTACCATCAATTTTCTTTTTCAATGTTCGCGAGCCTAACGCAGCACAGTTGCCAGGCTCGTCCTTTGGAAAGACTTGGCTAATTTAGCCTCTTATGTCATGATGTTTTGGCAGCCCCAAAATTAAACACACCATGGAATTGAAGTAAGTCAAATGACTGTTAAACTCTGTGTGGAGACTTTAAACTCCAATATATATTTTTCTACATGAATTCTCCCATTATCTGATTACTAATTGAATGGATTGCTGACAAAATTAGATTTTCTGCAGTGATCTGATTGATAAATGCATGTAAAAGCTCTGTTGTTGTAAATTCTGTTTAATATTGTTTCACATGGGACTGATCAGTTATCTTGCCTTTCTATTATATGCAGATTGGACAGATCTTTTTGCCATTTGCCTTTTTTTCATACATTATTTAATTAGTTTCTCAGTATGAACGCTAGTAGTGTCTGCACAAAAACAGTATGCTGCTGTATATCTCTGCTTGTCAAACAGAAGTTGAAGTATTGATTTTTCTAATTCATCCTGTCTCTTTGTGAGATACTGTCTCTGTCTCTCTGAGTGGTTCAACTCGGAGGCTGACACACAGTGAGAGACTACAGATCCCTCTCACCCGGCCTGGATGAAATGCAATTATTGTAATGTTTAATAAGCTAAAGTGACAATGTTCCTTTTTTAGGAAAATAATAACAGAAGTGCCAAAGTCTGTCTGAGCAAATGCTTTTAGTTTATATTCAATTATAGTATTCCATTGTATGACGGCCTGAATTCAGTTTCCATTTGTTATTACGATGTTATGCATATTGACAATCTCCCTTGTATCCTCTTCAGTAAAACTGCCAATCTCACCTGGTTCATTGATCAAGACCCAGTACTACCAAGCTGTCAGGTCTTTGGGCAATTCCCTTAACCCACAATTCATTGGATTGAATATTGTAAACCTATATTGTAAGTTGTTTTGGATAAAAGCGTCTGCTAAATGTTGTAGATATAAATATAAATGTGCTGCATGCTGCCTGAACAGTGGCTCTGGAAAGTATCATGGACATTTAATTATGGCTGTGCACACATTTTAATAAATAGCAAGTGAGTTAACCTAACTCATCAGTGACCATGTTCTTACAATGTGTGTGCGTCACAGTGCATGATTTCCATGTCAGCCAGCATCATAATTCACTGAAGCAATCTATTATAACCTTTATATAATATAAGAAATATGTGACAGGTGAGGGGACACATTAATCACTGCACTGTTTGATACTCACACATGATTGACATAGCACTCTCTTTTTTCTTTTTATGTTTATGCTCCCTGCTGCTGCTGTTGATGAATCTCCATAAATAGGTAAGTGTGCAAAGTTATCTTGTGAGCTGATGGAAATGTGTAATCACATTAATTTATGAGAATGACAACATAATTATTTATTTCTTGTCTGTCATGTCGCATTTAGGGGAATCTTTAGAAAAAAATCTTTTGTTCTGCGTCTGTCACAGAACTCACTCTAAATCAATTAAAACTTTTTATCTCCTTGTGATGTGTTGAAATGTTTTCTGTGTTAAAGTGGCCCTGGCCTGAAGTGTTTTGGGTCTTCAGTGCTGTCTGTATACTATATGCACATGAAGTTGGTGAATTTACAGCTTTAATTTTCTCTGAAACATGGCCAGCCTGCAGGTGCTGCTGTGGCGTGGTGGTAAGCAGGGGTCATTCTGATTAATGGCTGTGCTTTCACAAGGGATGACAAACCCCCTGAAATGTTGTCATCAGGAGCCTGGCTCCTCTTTGTTTCTCCCCAGCAGCTGTGACAGCCTGGCAAATCAGGACTTTTCAGTCTTAAATCTGCCAAACTCACAGACAAAACACAGCCATTATTAGCTGAACTAATACCCACACAATGTTCTCCAGGCCTTTGCTAAGCACACCAATTTCCCAGTGCCTATTATTATTCGTAAATGGCAAATACTAGGCTCAGGCCACGCAGAAATTGTTTCATCATGCTTAATTAACACCTACTTGATGATAGCCAATTACTACTTTGATAGTAAAGGAACAAAGTTATCAATCTTCAGACTTGAAAAAGCCATCTGGATCATTGATAAACATATGCTGATATTTTGTACTGCTTGAGCTGTCAGAGACCCACAGACAGGCAGGTGTCTCCACGGCACAGTCCTGCTACCTAAAATTAGTAAACTCTGCTCTGTGCTGTTTGTACTGTCTATAGCCGCGCAATAGCTACAACATATCAATACGTAATGTGATCCATGTCTGTCAGTATTTTAAGTGACACTAATTAAAATGATTTTATTACATCTTAATAAAATCCCAGAACTGTGTCTTTCTATGCAACTCTGGATTGACAGACTTTAACTGAAGATTTTTTTAATCAATAGCAATGGCATATCAATAGCTTTACATATTCACTTTCACTTCACTTTCTTATCTGCTTAAACCTAATCAGGATGCCTAGCTGGCAGCACAGGGCCTAGGGCAGGAACAACCCTAGACAGGGTGCATGTGTTGGTCAACGAGCTTTACTGGCAAGATAGTGTAAGTTCACTGACTGGACCAGTACCAGATCAACTTTAGTTTAGCTAACTGCAAGTTTATTTGTACAATGGTATGCTAGCCAACCAGCAAGAACTCTAAGACCATTCATGTTCACCAGCTAAACCATCATGCACAAGGAACAAAGGATTAACAGCATAAACTATCTTGAACTTGGTCTTGTAAATTAACTCATAGAATACTGTCATCCAAAACGAAGTACAGTGGAACCTTAGAATGCCAATGGCTCTTCACTCTTCTAAGTAGCAATAAGTAGATAAATAGTAGCAATAAGTAAATAGTAGCAATAAGTGCTATACATTAGTATACCTTGGTAGTACATTAGTAGTGTCATAGTGGTCAAGTTAATAGCAATTTGTCATGCCTGGCTAGCTGTTTGTGTTGATGATATGTAGGTAGACATGAATGTACATTATTGTCTCTAAAATATACTTAACAGAACCCAAGTCTGTACTATAACCATGACTTTTATATAGTTAACACAGTTAGCACAAAGCTAGATTTCTGGCTAACTAGATTTTAATAAGACATCTTGCAGTGTTTACACATAACAGTACATGTTGTGTTTTGTTCATGCTGATTTGGTGATTATAATGGCATATACTAGTATAATGGTATAAACTGGTCATTATCCTGGGAGGCTATAATGATCACCAGCGTGCTCACAAAGCCACTATCTCAAGCTTTTGACCAGTATAACACACACCATATGATGGACTCTGTAACAGACTATGTAACCAAGAGTCAATTTTGCTAGCTTGCAAATTTTGAACTAGCCTACTATAAAAAGAGCCTTTGACCTTATGCTACATAAAAAAATTATGTATTATGTATAAAATATTTTATAATATAGACATATTAAGTATTCTCTGATAACAGCTGTTAAACAAGCAGATGTTTTGAAATAAATAAAGTTAATGTGGTTAAAACTGTGTGTAGGAAGGTGAAGGAAGTATTTCTTTGCAAGCAGCCACAGTGCCTGTGTAGTAATGTTAAACAGAATGCTCCCTGCTGTAAACAACAGAAATTATCCCCCGCCTTTAATGCCTGTCTGTCCTTGTTAATTAGACACACACACTATGTGAAATTAGCTATGAAAGCACAATACCAAGATAAATAGTCCCTCCTTTGAATGAATAAAGTAAAGAATCAGTGTTTATAGCATTTGTCATGTTTAATTGTTGGATCAATTAAAATTCCTGCTAATGGTGATTTATAAAGCTTTCTGTGTAATCTGATATTCATTAACTCCACCAGATTCATGGTGATATCAGCTTGTTAATTATGTTTCCTCTTTTATGAAGGGAGTGCACATGGCACCAAGTTGAATAAATTTGCTAATACTGATGTATAGCTCTGCAGTAAAACTTTTTTTCAACCTTTTCTAAACTGTAAAGAAACTTTCTTCATCTATAAACTCTCCCTTCTGTAAACAGACTTATAGTGGACACAGTGGGTATACTGTTATAGTGTAATTCATTCAACTTTTGTTTGTTTAAAATATATACATGACACAGTTTGATACTATGCACAGGATAAAACTTAAGTCAATGAAATTCAAAGAGTAAGAAATTCAAATACGGAGAAAAAGAAACAACCTTATAAACCTTGCTATTTTACCTAGGGCAGTGCAGGGGCGGTTAACTAACAACTTGAATAAAATTTGTTTAACAGATTTTGCATGCTGTGATTTGAAAGCAAAATAATGTAGACGATGTCATTCTGTGTGTGTGTGTGTGTGTGTGTGTATGTGTTTGCGACATCTGCTATAATGTGCTTGTAAGTATAATGCTTATTGTACTAAGTTGTACAAGAATCTGTGTTTAAATCTCAGTTTAAGATCTATGATTAAGGTTTTAAGAGACTTATTAGATTAATAAATTGAACTGTATCATGCTGTAATGTGTGTACTATATTTTTGACAATGGCAGAGAAGAAAGTACGCGTTGATAAAGCTCAAAAACAGACAAAAACATAAATTCCATTTTCCCATACAGTTTCCCAATGATTTAATTCAGGGCTTTAGAACAACCTGAATGAATTAGAGCACATATATTGGGTGCATCTAGTGTGAGAGCATAAATAGTGAGCACAGTATTAAGTGGCAGCTAATAGCAGCATGTTTGAATATTGCTCACATGTTCAAGTAGCTTGTTCTTCAAATGAAACTATGTGTCATTTGGGTGGCCTAATGTAAACACTTTATTATGTTCATGCAAATCATGAAGCGCAGACCAGACAGAACTGATTGGAGGACACTGGGCTGATGTGGACAGCTTTCCTTCCACAGGGTTCAGATTTAAGCCAACTGGAAGGTCACCAAATGAGGCCATTGCATGGCTGAGTTTCTCTTTAAACATGAAAGTCCCATATTAATTTCCTTAGATTAAAATCACATTTGTGTCACCAGCCAGTGAGTTTTATTGATTCCCAGAGATGTGGTGTCTACCTCTGTCTACCATTACTTGGTGCAGTGACATATTCATGTGTGTCTCCACTAATGCTTCTAAATTACTCCACCCATAGACGTCACAATTGAACAGATAATTTTAATAAGATGTATCTTGACTTTCCACAGCACTGCTCTCTTGCTTTATGGAATACAACTTGTAACCTGTTTTTAAAGCCATGCAAGGCACTGAACTTTAATGGGATCTGACAGCATCATATTAGGCACAACAACTACGCATAATGTACCGAAAAATTGGACATGAAATTGGAAACATAGCTAAGAACAAAGTGAATTTACATGGTTTGGTAGGTTGTATGTCTGATATCATATTCTCTCATGCAGGCGCTCCAGGGAGACAGAAAAAGGCTAGGGGCTTTAACAATGGATATCAGCAGAAAGTGCTTTTAAAGTTAAGGCTGATGGATGGCTTGTCAAAAAAAAATAATTGCACTGGCTTGAAAGTGGGGCTGCGTGCAGAGATGCGGGGGGAGTACGGGATATACAGAGAGGATGATGGGAAGTGACAGTGGTCTGTCAAGAAGCAGTGGCTGCCCAGAGAAGTGTGAAACCCAAGCTATAAGGTGGCAGAATAGAACAGGCTGTCAGGGCGGGAAAGTGGCTTTAATATGGCGAAAAGCAAAGGAATCCGCATGTCAGCACTGGTCAGCTATGCTGCAACATGTATAGGTAATACAGCATAAAAGGTAAAGATTGTTGGCGGATCGGGACACCATGGCATAGAGTGTGTACCTGTGTCAAGAAGAAAAAATATTGGGGGTGTCATCTTGTTTTAAATATAAAGGTGAGAATGTAGGATTCAGTAGAGATCAGGCTCTCTCCTTTCATGGTTCAGAATCATCTCACTATATGCAGTCTGTAAAGTTTCAAACTGATACCTCATTCTGTTTTTCCTCTGACTGGTCCAGATATCTGTTTTTTCAATAAAGAGAAGTTTCTTCTAAGTACTGTATAATAATCACTTGAAATTACATCTATAATAACACCTTTAGCACATTTAGCAGATGCCCAGAGCGACTTGTAAATTATAACATAGATCGCATAGACAATATTCGACAATGCATTTTAGAGATCAATATTTGTAGAGTCCAATTTTCATATGTGACAGACAAGATGATAAAGCACTAATAATGATAGCATAGTAAATAGCTTTGTACATTTGCTAACGCTGGTGTAGTTGAAAGCAGATTAGGCACATTACAGTTCATTAACTTAAACTAATAATTTTTTAAAAACTACTCACTTATGTCTAAGAGCCTCCTTTAGCAGTTTGATTAACATTTTGATGATGTACAGCATGTATCTGTGACTAGAGTTAAGGTGAAATATTAATAGAAGACACTCTTCGCCTTACAAGCCACCTGAAGCTATATAAAACTCAATTATTATAAAGGCCAGTCAAAGGGGGATCTATACTGTCTGAGATCAAACGGACAGAAACTTAACACCCCCCGTCCCATGGTGCAGCTGTACATGTGCTTAATGTTCTTTATAAGTGCCCATTTCCTTATGGTAACATGTGATATGCACAAGTGTAATTTTTTTAAGCATCCCTCTTAATGTTTAATTAGCTAGTCATTTACAGAACCTGTAATTCTATTTATACATGTGATGGTATGAGGAGGTAGCTCAGTACTAATTGGAAGGTATGAGTTTAAATTCCTGCTCCATCAAGCTGCCACCATTTAGCCCTGAGTAAGGTCTTGACTGTTTAGCTTAGCTGCAAGTTGTTAGGGATCATGGAGTCTTATAATTAGAGTAAATGTAAATGTAATTTAAACACATTAGCCGCAGTTTCAAAATTCAGTTAACTTATTTATTACTGTACTATAGTATACTGTATAATGTGTCATAATGACATAACAGATATCCAACATAATGATGGGTCTGCAGTGTAATGACATTGTCAACATTTACAGTACAAAACATAGAAATTAATAGTATTCTTATTATTTACTATTGCTACTATTATTACTGTTTACACTAACATTGTTTTGGAAAATATAATCACTCCACTACCTCCAGAGAACTTCCCCCGCTTTGGGTACCACTATGGGAAACAGCCACAGCCACGTCACTATGTTCACTAGTTCTTGATTTGGAGTGTTAAAATACTCTGCTTTTTTGTTTCATGGAGTAGCCTCTAAGGTAGTCTAAATAATTGCATATTTTAAAGAAGTAGAATTAAACAGGTATGGGAACAACATGTCAAGCTCAGAATTGATCTCAGGACCTTGGTGTGTGACGTCAGTACCTGCAGCACCACCATGGTCTTTCTTTAAAATTAATGAATGACTCTCATGCAAGGGTATATTATTTAGGTAAGCAAGTGTCATCTATTAGTGTTCAAGCATAATTATCTATAATGGCTATTTGAAAAAAATACAAATCTTTCTTTTAAAGTCCTTCCCTAAATACTTGTTTTGCCTATGCAAATTTGAGAATCATTTAACATTTGTGGGTTGTACATTAGAGAATTGTATTCAGCTGTTGCAAGCTGTGTTTCACAATTGAACAAAGCTAAACCATCAAACCAAAAAACCTGTTAAAAGAGGTATTTGAGCCAGTCAGTAAATTCTGGCTCATATTGCTGCCACATGCTACCGGTTTTTATGTGGTATAGCTGTGGTAGTAATCTCAGTATGCAATAGATATTGGTCAGCGTATCACAGCTGCAGCTGCAGCACACTTTCCAGTAATAGTGAAGGTGAAAACATAACCCTACCCTAAAACAGATGAGACTAATGTATTGTCTTATATCACCATTTACAAAAAGTGTCAGTTGTATGACCGAATGAATATTAGAGCATTTCTCAGCTTAGAACCTCAATGAAAACAGATCTTCTCATTTTCTCGACTCGCGCTTATGTGTGATAGATTAAAATCCGTGATCTGTGTCCTCACATTCATAAGCAATTAGGCCTGCCATAATTTATACTCTATTAAAAAGATAATTAAAGTCCTCTGTAGTTTCTTTGAAAGTTAAATTATGGTCTAATTTTCCACAAATATAAACCGTGAGATTTGAAGGGCCACTAAGCATTCACATTTATGAAATTAGTTATTGAGAGAAATTATTGTTAGAGATAATTTGCACACTCATTAACTTTTTGTTGTCATCGTCACTATAATCCTATTCCAAAGTATAACATTTTAGGATAGGATGTCCATAAGGACTTTTACATTATTTAATTTATTTATGAAGCAGTTGAATGATGTCTAATGAAAAGAAAATCTTATATACACTCCACACGCATGCAAATGTACACTCTGTTGTGTGTTAGTATTTCGGAATTGGGATTTCATAAAGTGGTTGTAATGAGAAAGTGCGTGTGAATCAATGTTCCCTCTCATTTCTGAAATAATAATAGAAATGTGTGATCACTGGCATACTGGACAGAGAGTTCTGGCAAAGAAAGTGAGTCCAGTTCTGATTGGTGCTGTGATGAATGGACTGACCTAACAAAAGGATGGAGTGCTTGCAGGAGCCAGGAACCAGAGGGAATGAGGGAGGGGGAGAGAGTGTTCATTTAAAGGAGGAAGGCTGTTTGCCCTGCCAATATGACACAGAGGGAGTGGACAGCTATTGATCTACAGCCACAAATGACAGCTGAGAATTCAGCAATAATCATGACAAATGAGAGGAAGGGCCACAGGATGGAGGGGGGAAATGTCAATACCTCCAACCTAAAAGGAAACCCAAGGTCATAGGAATAGGGCACTGTATAACCCTTGTTGGTGGACATCTTAGAGACAGGGAAAGGGAGAATGCTGGAGAGCTAATAATTTAGACATCATCCAATCAATTAGTATTAATCTTTGTTTTTTTGTCAAAAGTTTGTTCAGTGTAGTCTTTTTCATTTTTCATAGGTAGACATTATTAATTATTTTAGCCTTCTTTTATTTTGGTCTGTAAAATTATCTAATTTGGTTATGAGTGCTATGCATCATTTAAATATATAGATGAAGGTCGGAACCGTTGGACTCTTATTAGATTTGATATGATTTCCCATTTGAAGCACTGGCTGCTATTATTGTGTGTCTTGCATGATAATATAGGATGTAAACAGGACATCACATTTTGCATAACTTATATAATTTGGCATGTTTGTTGTGAGGATATCGCTAGCTCATCATTGCCATGCATCTCACAATATAAAAAAGAATGTTGGGACTCCCTGATAAAGTGTAAGTGTAAATTATGTTTTCTGTGGAATAAAGCTAGATAGCATGTGTAAAATGCATTTAATAAACTGACCCACAAATATAATCAGGTTAGATAGAACATGCCCATTGGGCACACATTTATTTTGCATTCAGCACAATCATTGAAGGAGAAACATTTCTCTTTGTAGATTGGAGTGAAACAATAATGATTACATTGCTCGTACAAATCAATGCGGCTGTGTGATAAGCTGTGATTGGTAATGGGCTGTGTGCTCTTGCTGGAGGACTGCAGCAGTAGAGGCAACAGCAGGCTTTGTGGAAGCTTCGCCTCACTGGATGAAGCATGTTTAAATCAGCTTTATCACTCATATCAGAATTTATCTTATTTGAGGAAAATGCCAATATATTAGCCTGGAGTCTGTGATACACAAGGTGACCCTGCTGACTTAATGACATAATACATTATCCCTAATGAAGTCAATATCTTGTCTTTTAGCTGTCTGTCTATTGGGGCGATTAATTACACTGCCATTAAACTTAGCTCCCTTTTCATTTGAGGATGGCAAGTGGCATAAAACTAATGTTCTTAGTTATCAGCCACTGAAAAAGAGAGGAAGGTGGAGGGATTACAGAGCGCATGGAAGAAGGGGGATCAGACAGCCCACAGAACGGCTGCTTTCAGCGACTTTTTACACAGGTAAATGCAGGAAGATACAGCACTGGATGGTAGCCTCTAAATAACAAGATACTTGATTATATTGTTTACTGACTCAGCATTTTTAGAGTCCATAACTTGCAATAAGCTAAGACTAATTTATTTATTTATTTTCATACCCGCTTAATTCAATACTGTGCTGTGGGGAGCAAGGCCCATCTGGCAGAATAGGGCAAATCTCAGGAACCAACACTGGGCATGGAGTCATGAAATAGACTCCCACACTTTAGAGACATCACTTAACCTATCTCACATCTGGAAGGAGAGAAAACCCATGGACACATGGAGGACATACAGACTCCACACAGGTGTAATCTAGATAGGGAATTTAACTGGGGAAGTCTGGAGCTGTAAAGTGCTAAGATATCCCATTTTGAATGAGTCAAATCTTAATTTTGGTGCCTGGGCTTTAAGTAAAGCTGAAAATGCTTTTTCAAGTGCATTTGACAGATGATACAATAGGCTAAGGTCATGTGGCAGTTGATGGTGCGTCCTCGAGGTTGATGCTTTAGTGTTTCATCATGTGGAGGGATAGACAAGCTTCAGGGGTGGTGGAGTATGAAAAATTATACTTGGCTGTAATTGTGGAAGTGTGTGTGTGGGAGTTTTTGTGTTTGAGAAGCTGTGCCAATAGCATCTCACTACTAACGTCACACTATGTTAACAAAACTGGACTCTATATTAGTCTTCGCACAGTGACAAGCTCTCTGTATCACAAAATATCACCTACTGATTCAAGAAATTCAAATATCACTAAGCTAGACTGTATTTGCATACAGCAGGCTGAATGGACAACATTGTCAGACAATTCAAGCCTCATCAGTAATGGGAAGGAGTTTTGTCTTTGACATCTGTGCAGGTTTGTTTAATAACTAAAAATTATTTTAATAAGAAATTCAGATGAAGAAGGAGAAAAGTAGTATGAAGGAACTACAAACACTAGGGAAGCCTGCCTTCAGCTTCCCCCCTAGCTCCCCCCCACCTTGCGCTGAAACAAGCAGCCTGGATGGCGGTAATTTACAACTTGTTATCTTTGTCTATAGCACTGGGATGATATGAGGTAAATCAAGTTGGGAGTAATGAAAGACTGAGAATTTATTCCTGCGAGCACATTTAAAGTGTAGTATCTGTTATGGTGGCAGTGTCTGAACAGGCTTGAACGAGGCAGGAAAGGTGGGGGAGATGAAGGGCAATAAAGCTGCAATAGGGTCCATGTTAATGCTGTCTGTCTTGGGTTAGTAATTGGGTTGCACTGATGAGTTGCACTGGAAGACAAAGTGTATATCCTAGCAGCCGCTGTAAATCTGGTGTCGTTGGAACAAGGTGCAATCCCAACAAATATTGATCCTGCCTGGGGGCTGTAGGAGGCAGAGAAAGCTGTTGCTGCTTGTGTAGCACCAATTACTTTAGTCAAACTAGCACACCGCGTGGGGTACTTGCCATCAGTGCATCCAGCGAGTTCTCCTGCTGGTTGTACTTGCTTGTGAACAGCTGAGCCTCAGTCACTTATCACTCATGCCATCCCTCCGATCAAAAACATGCTGAATGTATGTGGATGGTTGCATTTTGACAGGCTAGAAGTGACAATGTAGTGGCGTTGATCTGGAAGAGATGCATTTGGGTATCAACAAATGTGAATGATGGCTGTCATACCTTATTGCACTGTCAATATCTATTAGTTTCTCTGTGAATGCTCAAATACTTTTTTTTTGCATTTTGCAAAAGGTACACAGCTATGGAACAGCTTTTTGGAACAGCTACTGTTTTTTATTCTACCATTTTTTATTCACCTTCTGTTTGTGGTTTTAATGTTTTGCCTGAAAATGTATCAGCCCACACATTAGGTTTAACGTTTGCATTGAAATCACCTCTTAGTCAAAACAGTATGCCTGTGTCTGCATGTGTGATAAGTCAGACAGACTTATCATAGCTAATTTCCTAACTGGGCAGACAAGCTGGAGGCAGGAAGTGCTTCCTGCCTCCATCGTCACAACTTGTGTTGGGCATTAGTGACCGTCCATGTCCTGTTTCATGATGAATATGGTAAATGGATGCTGCTTTTCTTTAGATAAAACTATGTCATGGTTTCTCCTTCCCTGCAGCATGTATGCAGTTTTTATGAAAGTATGTGATTGGGGCGTAATTTATACAAATACATGATGCATACTGGCATGCTGTGAAAATGTAGCCTGAGTATGTTTGACCAATGGTTATTCTCTTAGTTAAGTTTTCCTGGTCTTCTTCTCAACATCTGTCTTTTCAATGGAATCACCATCGACCTTTTAGTCATGTACAAAACAGGTAAACCCAACAGGGTGCGTGAAACGTTTTAAAAATAATATATTACACTCTTTTGAACGGTCTAAGTACTTCACTGGTACTTCTCAAACAGAAAGTTACACAATGCATATTGTCTGCTATCAGGGCAAAGGCGGCAGTGTGCTTCCTGCTTCCTGTGTCCGTCTGGAAGGGGAGAAGGAAGGTGAGGAAAGATGATGGTTGTTTTTTGGCAGAAGATAAAATAGCCTAAAGACCATTTATAACACTAATATTTTTGAATACCCAAGTGCTTACAGAACCAGGTGCATTTAATCTTATTTTAGGGGAGTGGAAGTATAGACAGGAAGAAAGAAAAATAAGGTCAACCAGGGGGAAGCTCATCCATTTCTTCTCAGCGCCACTGAGAGTGATAGGCCCAGGTTTTTCAAGGTAGTGTATTTGTCTGTCAGAATTGCTGGCTGGCACAGCGATTTAGTTTGTGTCAGTAGATGCTTGTGTCCGGCTGAATCTGCTGCTTGGCTGGATATGGTGAAATTTGTTACTTTTAGCTTTGACAGGGAGATAATTGCTGATGGTTAACAGAACTGTACAGAATCCAAAGTGTTCAGGGACTGAGTGAGTAATAGGAAATTCAACCATGCCTCAAACCCTTCTTTCTCCCCTCATCTAAGAGCCATTTTATGTGTAATACTGCCCGACCTACTTTGCCTTCTGTCTGGATGAATGAGACACTTAACAAACCAGTAGCTGTGGCGGATATTAAATGTAAAATAACTTTGCTGAAAGATAAGAGTTTAGACCTTTAGTACCCCTCTGTTCTTTCCTGCTGTTATAATAAGTCTAAAAACACCTTCCACATTACTAACCATCGTTCACCCCTCCATTCCCTGTGTACATACCCCAGGCCCTCATGTCTGCCCTGGTCACCTCATCTAAGCTTAAGATGCCTTTGAGTGCTTGGATCAAGACTGCTGTCCGTCAACAGTTTGAGCTGTCAGCACCTTATCACACGGGGAGTTAAACAGCAGGCAGAAGAGATCTGCGACTAAGCTGAAGGGCAGTAATTGACAGGAAATCTTCTGCTTAATTATCTGCCCCTTTTCACCCATTCAAACTGCCTCTAATAGCTACTCTATTATTTGTTATCCAGACTTTTTTTTAGAATAAAAACACTTCTATTTAAAGTACAACCAAAGAGATTTGCTGCTGATATTAATTAAACAGACATCATTCCTTTGCAAATATAGCCATGACTCACCTCCTCTGTATGACATAAGTCTCCTTCCCTCCCGCATTTGACCCTGCATCATAGTCTTATTTTCTGACTGACAATGAGAGTAATAGGAAATATTGATTGGCAAGGCAGTTAAGTTGTCACTGCGGCCATTTCATATGTCAGGAAGAGCTGTTAACTTGTCAGAAATCATTGAGAGACTCTCTTCATGCCTAATACAGCTCTTTATAAAAGCATTCCACATTTAAATTGGTGAGACGTCTGAACATGCATCCATTTGTGCCAAATCAAGCATGGGTTGGTCAGGTTGCTGAGAATGACAATTATCCTTCAACCTAAGAGGCTATTATAAAAGCATATTTTTTCATTGCATATTTTTGCATTGGATATGTTTGTGTGAAAATGTTACCACCCCGAGCGATTGTGTGTATTTACTTGTCAACTCATAAAAAATATCAGTAAAATAAAACATGATCTGTATGGCCTAGGGTGTAGCCCTGGAGCCCATGAGGTGGCGTACATGCGATGTTAATATGCATGCATATATACTGTATGGTCAGTGTTTGGCCCCAGTGTCTGGGAGGCCATGGCACAGTGTGGGTGGTACAGTGCCTCAGGCATCCTGGTAACTAGTCATACTGAATATGGTCATCTGTAGCCAAGCAAGAGGTGCCTGTGGCTGCTTATACAGCCTTGTGAAGCCCACTGTGGCTCTTTGGGAGCAGAAGGCCATACAGGCCAAGCGCCACAATCACAGTTTTACAGAGAGCTAAGTCTTTTGCTCAATTTGTCCACTGGCTGTTTGGTGAACCTCTGTAACCTCAGCATGGTGTTGTTTGGACTGAATGATGCAATGGTCGATACTTACTGGTAAGTCCCACTCTACTGAGTTGAGGATGTTTATACAGATGACTAAAATTCCTGAATTTCTTAAAACATTTTGCATAGATTTGTATTTACAGTGCTTGGCTTGTTTGATGTGTTTCAGTCATTTAGCAGCATCACTGCCTGTGTAATTCTAAAAATATTTTCTAGGTTTTGCATCTTTAAAAAAGGAAAAAAACAAAGCAAAGAAGAATACAATTACAAGCTTTAAACACAACAGTGTAAGGAGAGGTATACAATTTGAATAGTATTACCGTAGTTTTACATAGGGAAAGGGGGGTAAAGCAGTTTTCACATTTTTTGTTAAATAAAAATAACTTTTTATTATCTGTGGTATGAATGTTTTTTGTATTGTCTCCCCGCAAACAAACACAACACTTTGCTGACCAAACTCTAACCACAAGAAAAAATATAGATTGATACATGGTTTATAATACGATCATATCATGATACGCTACAGTACAGTGCATATTTCTGTATATTGCAGTGTACAAGACGCACTGAAAATGAAATACAAGGTACGGGGTACAATCTGAATCATCTTAATACATCACATCACATTGATCATTTAGCTGACAAATTCAGTCAAACACAATACTGTGACATCAATAGGAGTGGAGATTTCAGTTTACACCTTCAGTTATTACACCAATTAGTTGATATAAAGGACAAAGCAATCAGTTTTCAATAGAGTTTCTATACGTATCAACAGGGTAAATGTAACATTTAGTACATTTGGAATAACCTTTACGTACAAAGATCTTGTGTGATGTTGTATTAATGCGTACGGTGCGTAGATACACCTTACTAATTTATTTTGAACTTATTTGCAATGTCTATCTTGTGACTGAAGCCTGTTTAACTTACTATACTGTACCAAACTGATAATAGTGAAGTTTTGATCTCAAGATTTTTTCTTCTTTATGCCAATGTATAGAAACATTAGACAGTTGTAGCAGACACAGAGACAAGGCAGTTAGATTGGAGGAATCTGGCAGTCTGGACTGGATTGGGGTTTAGGGAATATATCTCTATAACAGCTGCTCCTGGGTCACATAGGGCTCGCTGCTCTGTCTTCCTGTGTGTTAAATAACACTCACCAGCTCCAGCCCAGAAAGATCCTTCACAAAGGGAGCCTTTACCCTTTAACCCATGATTCCCCAACCTACGATAAACAACACAATAACTACAGGCTAAGTTACTTTTAAACTGGATCAGTGCATGTGAGTTAGTACAGTTTTTATAGTTTTGGGACAAATAATTTTTGTTTAAAATGAAAATACTTCTAGCTTATATGATGTATATACTCACATGATATAAAAGTTTTGGAAATCCTTTGGTAAGAATGATCAGATATACCTATTTTGAAAGAAATATCTTGTTATATTCTTAGACGCGATACTAGTGTGCAGTTCTTGACCCTTTTTGAGGCCTTAAGGCTAGCAGAAGTGGGATACAGCGATCTGTCCCAGTGCTTTCTTCAGGATCTGTGCCTGGGTTAGCACCATTAATGAAGGATGCCTTTAAGAAGTCTCCAGTGAGCATCCAGGCATTACAGATTAGGTCAGTGAAATGTCTAGTGGGTTGAGCATGATGGATGAGGGGCAGAATGAGTTTCTGCCTAGCAGTATTGGGAAATCTTTTCATTGTCACTGACGGGCCTATGAGGCTCTGACGAACAAGGGAGCAAGTGTCAGAAACGCCCTTCCCCTGCTCCCTGCTATGACTTTAATATCTCCCTGAGCTACTGCAAAAATATTGATAAAAGTAAAAATTAAAAATAACCCCAGTCAGTGAAGTGAGAGGTTCCGGAGCTGCAGAGATGATTAAACAAGGTTGCTGTTGTGCTTGTGAAAGCTTAATTTCTGTAAACACAGCTACTGGACTTCCTACTTCCTGAGAGCTGAGCGAGAGAGAGAGAGATGAGGAGAAAGAGGAAGCCTCTTTATGGGAAATGTTTGTGACCGCTCGGTTTGATGGATGGGGTGCCTCCATCTGGTTGCAGTGCATGTAATAAATTTCCATGCTCATGTTTGACCTCTCTCACTTACCAGACACATCTTTCACTTTTGGGACGTCCAAGAGGGACTCACAATTACGAGGCGAGATGCTGCCAATGCCCATGGATAGTGCTGTTTATGGGTCCCAGCCCAAGGGCAAAGAGTCTGAAAAATAGATAGCTGTATACAATGGTTGGTGCTGCCAAGCGAATCCTTCTGCATTCAGTAACCTTTCAAACCCTTCCAGATCCCAGTGAGCCCACTACAGGTTTTACACTTCAGGACAAGCAGTAATCAGTATTAACAGATACAACACATATGGGTTTATATTTAGCCTACAAGTATCAACAACAAACTGTGTTGCAAATTCCTAAGTCACCTCACAGCCCCAGAAGTCAATCATGACTTCTGACTCTGCCTTTGCATGTCCTCCCTGTGTCTTTGTGGGTTTACTCCGGGTACTCAAGTTTCCTTTGACTGACCAAAGATGTGTGAAAAATTGGTGTTTCAAAAGTACCCTTAATGTATCTGTGCGTGGGCCTACAACAATAAACTTGTGCCCTGTTGTCACGAGACTGTGCGCTGAGCCCGGGGGAACTAGCGGAACGGGACGCCGTCCCCGCCAAAACTCCCCGGAACCCCCGCACAGCTTTGTGGCGGAGCCCTAGATGCAAGGATCCACGGACAGACGATAGGATACGTTAACTCAAACACATTTAATGTCATGACATATAAACCAAAACACAAACAATACCGAACACGGACAGGGGGCGGGACACGGCAGGTCCAGGTGGAAAAGTCCTGGCGATCCGACAGTCCAAAGGCTCGTCCTCGGAGCCGACGGGTCCGGAGGGTCGACCCATGGACCAACAGGTCCACGAGTTCGTCCTCAGAGCCGCCGGGTCCAGAGGGTCGTCCCGAGGACTGCCAGATCCGAGAGGCGGTACGGAAACCGCGAGTGTCCCGACCACAGCAAGGAAGCTGCACGGCTCCAGGGAGCGATATCAGTCACGAAACGGTCTCCGATGCGGCACAAGGAGGCCGTGCTGATCCAGGAGGCGACAACGGGGGTCGCGGGGGGCTCCCAGAGGCTCCGCGAAGAAGGCGTGAGAATTCGGAAGGCGACACAGGGGTCGCAGGGGGTCCTGGACGCTCCACGGAGGCCCGAGCGGGTCCAGGGGACCGACACGAGGAGCATGATGGCCCCGGCGGCGGCCCGGAGGTCTGCGAGAGTCCAGGAAACGCACAGCGGCGTCACGGGGGATCCCGGAGGCAGCACGGCAGGCCGCGTATCACCCAACCTGTAGCACATCCCAGCACATCAAACACAGGACACAGTGAATAAGACAATGAGCGGCGCCCACCCTCGTGAGCGCCGAGTATAAATGGTGTGCACCTGTAACGAGACACAGGTGCACCCATGAACCGGTCCACGTGACACACACACGTGGAGACACCGAAAAACAAACACAACGCCCCGCCACGTGGGGAAACACAAAAAAATGTACATATACCCACGTGACGACCACGGCGAGACCGGAGCAAACGTGGGTCCTTACAATAGCGTAAATTGATTATGACTAATTTGTATATTTTGAAGTTCATATCAAACACATTGTGTGCTTCACATAAGTTGCATACATTTTGAGAATGGTTTTGGTCAGCTAATACATTCCTATCAGACCAGTATTATCTGGTAATAGGACAGGAATTCTGACACAGTAGTTGTATCTCTTTATTAATTTTACTCATCTTCAGAAAATCGACTGGGCCGAGTCGTTTGTGATTAGCTCACCTTCTAATGGTGAACAAATATGGTAACTATTCAGCCATTAACATTTCATGTCCCAATAAGTCAGCACTAGTGATGGGAAGTAATCGCTGAGGTAATTGAAATTGCTTGGGTAGTTTAACATCATTTGTCCATCACGGTGATGACACAAGACTGCTCAGGAGAGTCTCCTAATAATCAGATTATAATTACAGTCATATTCATATGTCTCGGCCCAGCAGCTTATTGTGCAGTCTGAGAGTAATGCCTCAGGATGGCCAAAGGAGAGATAAAAATGAGCAAGCATGCTCAACTAATCTTATTTGGGGTCTGAAAACACACTGTGAGAAATGCAAATGAATGCCCTTAGTGAGCTTAAAGATTTTGTGTTATACCACTGTATCTTTGAAAAATGTTTAAGATATTTTAAGAAATTTTACCATTTGTTATTTGAATTTAATTAATAATTCACGCGAGAGAATGGGTTTAGGATCTCTCTATTAGATACTTTCCTTTCTCTCTCAATAATGCATGAATGTGGTTTGGAAGGTATTGAGGATTTTGTAGAATTTGGTAGGATTTATCTAGCTGTTCACACTGACCATAATGCTAGCTGATATATCACCTTGTTCTGGAAACAAACCATATACAGTTTTCATAGTACTCTATGCTGTTATACCTACATTTAAATATACTTTTCATGACCAACAGAATGAGCACACACACTTTCTAATGGATCTCTGTTATTTCAGTAAAACAGATTTTTAATTTGAAGCATTCCAGCATGCAATGTCGATAGATAAACAATAAGTTCTATAGATTGTGTCACTCTTATCGTGATACTTTCATACATCTGCCAAAACGTCAGCTCATGAACTTATTTCCCTGCTCTTATAGTCCAAACAGAAATTGTTTGCCAACATTTGAGATAAACTGAAAAGACAAGGCAAGGCACCTCACAGCCATAATCAAAAATCTCGTTGAAATACCTCTCAGAAGACTGAAGTCTGTGGTAGCACCAAATATGGGACAAATTCCAACCCACAGAATTACTGAGAGAAAGCTTTTGACAGAATTATTGATGGTATATTCTAGGGGTGCAACAGTAATTGTGTAATTGTTATGACATTTTTGATAATGTCACTTGCTTCCTGTTTATTATGATTTCTTTCAAAGTTTATATTTTTATCTCAGAAGTTGCATTCTCCCATTTGGATTTAAAACTTTAAAACTCTAATATAATTGCAGTGAAGATTGTTTAATTTTTAAACAGGAACAATACAGAACTATTAGAATACAGAGAATTGTTTCTCCCCAGAAATAAAAAAAAATATCCTTACACTCAGTTACTGAATATACTGTATGGTGTAGCTACAATAAAGCATTTTATTTACAATGTTAAAGTAAAAAAATCATGATTTGATACATAAGCAGTATCTACCAAAGAGTTTCTGAGGAGCAAAATGGCTGGAGGATGTATAAGAATTTTTTTAATACATAAAAACAATTAACCTCAAAAGATTTTGCAAGGGATTGGCATAGTTCTTCCTCTACAGTGCATAATATCAAGAAATTTGGATGAATTTAATCATATTAAGGGTGCAAGCCTATATATATATATATATATCAATACCTGATATAACCACAGGAGAAAGACGTTACTTTGTCAAACCGTTATCAAAGCTCTACAATACAGAGTTATGTTCACAAATACCACAACAATGAAGCCTCACGTTAACCATATCTAAAAGTGACACTGATGTATCTGGGCTCAGAGGTATCTAGGATGAATTATCACACAGTGAAAATGTGTATTGTGGTCAGATGCATGAGTATTACAGATCTTTTCCGGAATAATTTGATGACATATACTCTGGACCAAAGGCAAAACGGACCATTCAGACTGTTAACAGTAACAAGGCCAAAAGCCATGGTATGTCATGGTAGAGGGCTATGCCAGTACCTTTTCAACTCTGCGATAGAAGCATTAATGCAGCAAAATACATTAAGATTTTAGAGCAACACTAATTCCTTCAGGATGACACATTTACCAGAGACATTCATGCATTTTTCAATAAGACAATGCAAAATAAGTCAAATTAGAAAAAGTTAGTGCAGAAATATGCTAATCGATTCCAGTCTTTCTTTGAGGAACAATGTTTTTACATTGTTCATACATTTGTTGACCACCTTTAAAAAAAAATAAGTCAAAGTATATGTAGGGAGCATTGTGTTTTTGTATATTTACATTTTCCATACCATTCAACTTTTTCTGATTTGGGTTTGTAAAAAACAAGGTAACGAAATCAAATTGTAAGCTCACTAATGAATCAAATTGTGGCAAAGTGTGTGGTTACACATCTATTATATTATACTATATACCAAACTAACCAGGTTAAACAGGCATATTAGCTCTTCCCAGTAGCTAGGTGTATTTGCTTAGAAAATAAATTTCAGCTTTTCCACCAGTCCAGCTCAGTGACATTTAAATCAGTCATTTGTGGGGCACCGACATTAATTGGCTTTCTACCTCTTCTCAATGATGGTTTTTACCACAGCATGACTTCATAACTCGAGTGCATTCTTTTCAGTTGTGGAGTTGTTGCAGTTGTTTGGCGTATGACCTTAGCAAAGGCAAAGACATATGATCCGCTTAACAAGAAACCAAATAATGAGGCAATTGGTTTTTAATTATGACATGGGAGGATCCTATTGGTGATGGACAAAGACCCTGAGTCAGCTTAGCCTGGTTTTATTTGCACCTCGGGTGATTACCAGGAGGAAGGTGAGAAGATTTGACACTTTGCAGATAGATTAATTTACTGCTGCAGCCGGACTGGGGGTGATAATGAGGTCGCGGATTAAAAGCAGATGATCAGTCTGCCAGTGGCAATGTGAAGCCTTGTTAACTTACACTGTTCCTTTTGTCACTGATCTGCTATGTAATTATAGGCTAATCTCTAGCTTGGAGATGTGTTGAGTGGGGAAAATCTGAGAAAAGGACTTTGAGTTGTCTTTGTTTGTTTGAACTGTTTACTTATGTAGCCCTAACTCTAGTGGTGATAATTGCTCCTCTGTATTCACGGGAGTAGCCGCCCACTGTACATCTTTGTCCAACGTAGTCTCATGATCTGTATGTTTATTTGTAGGAAAAGTATGGATGGGTTAGTTTGGGGATTTTCTTCATCGTTAATGAGGTCTAATCCGGCCCTTTACAACAAACACTTGTCACCAAGTCTTAAAATTTCATTAATTCGTTTTCTTAACCTTGGCACAGGGCTCAAGGCAGTAACAACCCTAAACAGGGTTACAAATCATTGTAGGAAAATCATACACATTTTTGTGACTTTAGATATACAAATTGGCCTAACAAGAATGTATTTGAACTATAGGAGAAAACCAAAGTACCCCGAGTATACCCACAAAGAGATTAGGCAGAGAGAGTCCATGCAGAAATGACCCAGACCACTTCATCTGGGATTAAAACCAACCCAAAATGAATTAATTAGTACTGATAAAGGATATAGGTTTACAGATTGCATAGGCCAATCTTGTGATCAGCAAGATAATGTTAATCACCCTACTGTTACTCATAGCACTATATATACTGTAGCATGCTTATAAATATGCCACTAGTAATGCATTTGAAGTCAGATTGCAAATTCAAGTTAACTACCTTAAACTGATCTTTTTTAAATATGTTCATACTTGCTGTTTTTCTTTTGGTAAAAGGCAAACTGAAACTGACCAAATGAATAAATGTTAAAGAACATTCTCAGTAACGTATAATGAATGATCTCCTGAATTATGTGGTAATCTGTGCATCAGTGACTGGAGGTGGGACATATTTTTAAAGGAGACATTAAAAGAAAGCGTTCAAATGTGATGAGATGCTTAGAATCCAAAGCCAATATTATCTGCTATAATGCTGCTGGTGCAAAGCTGAGCTGTGCTGCATCAAAATACCTAAAGATTCTGGATGTAGGTTATACCACTGTATTGATGTGTGCCTTCTGTCATATCATTGAGCTGATCTCTCGTGCTATAGTTCAATAGTGGGGACTCACAACATTACGATTAATAGTCCAAAGTATACAAGACTGAACTACCACTAGAATGATTTATTTCAAATCCAATACACATGCTTTTTTAAACACCAAGCAACAGTTGGTGTAACAGCAAATGGCTAACCTACCACCACGTCATGACGGTAAGTTCTGGAAGCTCTGAATGTCACACAAACACTCAATTGGCCATGCCTAGTAAACGGGAAACTGAACAGGGGAGCATCTCTTGGGAATTAACCACTGTCCCTGTAACAGCAACCTCTTATGAGCTTATTTTGCTTTTGAATGAAAGACCAGAGATATGTGAGATATGCCCTGACAAAGCTCATCCATGTTAGAATATTTACAGTCTTACATCTGAAAGTTAATTATTTGAACCATCTGTAAAATACTGAAAAAGTCTAAAAACTGTATGCATAATCTTGCCTATCAATGAGACTGTGGACTGAAGGCATCACAGGCCATTTTACACAGTGTCCAAGGTTCAAAACATAAAGCTTGCGTACCTGTGTAGGCTATTTAAATATAATCTTCACATTTAGCAGAAACCCTTATCCAGAGTGACTTTTAACTGATACAATCTTAGTAGTTGCAACTAATCTAAGCAATTGTGGGTTAAGGGTCTTGCACAAGGACCCAACAGTGGCAGCCCGGCGGAGGTAGGACTTGTAACCAGAACACATTTACATTTACGGCATTTAGCAGATGCCCTTATCCAGAGCAACTTACAACTCATACAGTCATACAATTCAAGCAATGGTGGGTTGAGGGCCTTGCTTAAGGACCCAACTGTGCTTGGCAGAGGTAGGATTTGAACCCTGGACCTACCGCAAAACACCAGCAACACATGTCATGTAATAGGATTACTTCTTTTATTATTATTATTATTATTACACATAAAAATGGTCTATGACAAGACCTCATCCTGTACAGCTATTCAAGAAATTTTGAACCACCTTGATGTTGAATATTGTTTTACACTAATAAAGTTTATGCTTTAAAGAATACAGGCTATCACAAAAAGCAGCAAAAGGAACAACAAAAAGTGTTAATCGTTTTGTTTTGTTTTTTTGATTGATTATTTCATAATTTCTTTGTCAACACTGACATAACTTCACCTGAATTGAAAAAAAATAATTAAAATAATAGCATTAAACTCTTTTGAAGCCATGATGTCACAATGTTCAACATTCATGTTTGGTGTCATGTGCATGATTTGCTTTAAAGTAAAAATGTAAAATGGATATAATACGTTCACCGAGAGTGGTGATTCTGTCATTTTTGCCAGGGCTAGTAAACTAGTCTTCTTAACCGCCGGTACATCTGTCAGAATTACATGTTGCTTATAGCAGCGGTATGATACTAACGGTGGTATAGCACTTACATTCTGTCAGGCTATATTTAAAGTGGTGCACTGTTGAGCCTAGTCACCGCTTAATGGCGACACATGCAGCCCGAGGCGTTACCCTTAAATTATTCTCTATTTAACCTTTCCCTGAGTAGCAGGGTGGCTGAGTGGGAGCGGGGCGTTTAGCATAATGAGGGTGCTCATCAAAAGGCCATTGCACAAGCAGAGTCCATTTGACCCACTGCTTACATATCGTATGCTCACACACAGACACGCTCAAACTATTCCACAGGAGCCCTGGGCACAACCAGCACGCATACTGCTTCTCATTTCAAATGAAATCGTTGGTCTAAGCAGCGTGTCATCTATAATTAATAGCCACTTCTGAGCGTAATTTATGGAGATCTCACCTGTGGCCCTGTTCCCCGTACTAGCTGGACTTACTCTTCCTCCTTCTCGCTTTTCCCCACATGCAGAACTCATGCTCTACAGAAGTGTAAACAGATATGTGTGGTAACTGTTCATTATCAGGGTCTGTCCATTTAAAATGTTAATTAAAAACAAATACAAAACTAAGTAACTGTTTCATTAATGGAAGGTGTGAAGTATGCAGTGATTGCGGCGTGGGCTGAGAGATGAAATATGACCCAATGAGTCTAGGCTTCTGGTTCAGATATGGTGGTGACCTACCATTTTACATACAGTAAACAATTTTAAAAGCAAGCAAAGCTACTAGATACAGTGGTAACTCGGTAATTTGTTCCAGAAGGCACGTCAAGTGCCAAAAACAATGCTTATCAAGAGAAATGTTCTCCTAAGGAATAATCCAGACCCCAGAAAATCCGCATTGCATAAGGCATTATATGCATCAATTCAGTTGTACTGTGTATGTAAGCACTATAATAATAATAACACATTTTATTTCAAAAGCGCCTTTCTGTCACTCAAGGACACCGTACAGAGAGTACAAAACAAAGAATACAACGTTAAACATTTAAATTTAAAACTAGTTCAAAGAAGACAATGCAACTGAGTCAGATGGAAAAGGCAATTCTAAACATGTGGGTTTTTAGTGTGGATTTGAACTGTGAAAGTACTTTTATGTTCCTTATGTTAGGTGGTAAAGAGTTCCCCATGGTATTTAGACGGGTAGAGGGTACAGTCAGGTGAATGGAGGAAGATGATCTGAGGGTGAGAGAGAAAAGCAATATGGAGAAGATTGGAAAGATATGGTGAAGAAAGATTGTGGATGGCCTTAAAAGTAAGCAGAAGAATTTTGTAATTGATCCGGGACCTAATCGTGAGCCAGTGAAGGTTTTGAATGACAGGATTGATGTGGTGAATGGATGAGGT